>JAAAKG020178773.1:0-26295 GCA_010014905.2 Druon quercuslanigerum
ACAGAAGAAGAGGATATTTTTTACAAAAATAAGTAAAATAATTTTTAAATTTAAAATTAATGTGGATAATATATTAAATTTAATTTAAAAAGCTAAAAATTCATAACATTTAAAAGAAAATATTATAGTTTCTACAAAATAGATTAATTTCTCATCTTATAGTCAACTTTTGACCGAAAAAATTAATTTTCCACCGATAAAAAGAGTTAAATTCTTAACAAACTAGCTCAACTGATAATAGAATATGAGATAGAGAAGATGGAATTAAGAGAGATAGACGGGAATTTAGATTCACAGAGAGATAGAGAAATATTGACTTGGATAGATCAAGTAAAGGATAGGCCAGAAAAGAGGGGATGTAAAAAGATAGACAGAAATTTAGATTGACAGAGAGATAGTAGGATAAGAATAACCTTAATAGATGAAGGATAGAATGAAAAAGAAAATTGGGGGGATGAGAAAGATAGACCTAAAATTATATTGAAGAATATATAGAAAAAGATAGACGTTAATAGATGTAGGATAGGATAAGTTAGAGAAGAGGAGATTGAAAAGAAGCAGAGAGGAATTTAAATTAAAGAAGCAGAGAGGAATTTAAATTGATCGAAAAATAGTTAAAGTATGAAGTCGATAGATAAAGTGAAGGACAAGGCAGGAAAGGAGGGATAAAAAAAGATAAACGAATTTTTATTGCGACAGATAGATAGTAAAAGATAGAGAAGCGGACATTAAGAAAGATAGACGTGATTTTTGATTAACAATGGCATAGAAAATGATAGACGCAGGATAAAATCAGACGAAGAAGAGGATATTCAAAAAGATAGACAGGAATTAGATTGATAGAAAAATAGAAAAACATTGACGAGCATAGATAAAGGATAAGATAGAAAACGGGTTATTAAAAAACATAAAAGAAGATTAGATTAATAGAGATAGAGTAAAAACTAACGTGGATAGATGAAGTAAAGGACAAGACAGGAAGGAAGAAATTGAAAAAGGTAGATGGGAATGTAGGTTAACTATGAGGTAGAAGAAGAAGAAGAAAAGGAGTTTGAAAAAGATAGACAGGCAATTAGATTGACAGAAAAATGAAAAACGTATTGACAGGAATAGATAAAGGAAAGGATAATATAGAAAACAGGGCATTAAAAAATATAAATGGAAATTTATATTCACAGATACATATTATAAGAATTATGTCGATAAATGATGGATAAGATGAGATAGGGAAGTGGATGATTGAAAAGAAAAGACGCGAATTTAGATTGAAAAATAGATAGAAAAATATAGACATCAGTAGATCCAGGAGAGGATGGGGTGGAGAAGAGGAGATTCAAAAATATAGACGGGAAGTCAGGTTGACACAAAAATAGAAAAAGATTGACATAGATAGATAGAGGACAGGGTGTAATAGAAAACGTGGGATTGAAAAAGATCGACGGAAATTTATATTGACAGAGAGATATTAAAAGAATTATGTGGATAAATGAAGGATAAGATGAGATAGGGAAGTGGGGGATTGAAAAAAATAGACGAGAATTTAGACTGAAAAATAGATAGAAAAATATAGATGTTAGTAGATGCAGGAGGGGATGGGATGGAGAAGAGGAGATTAAGAAAGATAGAGGGGAATTGAGGCTAACAGAGAGATAGTAAAAATTAGCGTGGATAGATAAAGTACAGGACAATACAGAAAGAGAGGGATTAAAAAATATAGACGGGAGCTTCAATTAACAACGAGGTACAAAAAGATAGATGTAGGATAAAATGAGACAACGAAGAGGATATTGAAAAATATAGACAGGAATTTATATGGACATCAAAATAGAAAAAAATGACGTGGATATATAAAGGACAGGATAAGATAGAAAATAGGGGATTGAAAAAGATAGGCGAAAATTTAGATTGGCAGAGAGATGGTAAAAATTGACGTGTATAGATAAAGTAAAGGACAAGACAGAAACGGAGGGATGAAAAAAGATAGAGTGTAGATTAACCATGAGATAGAAAAAGATAGACAGAAGTTTAAATTACCAACGAGATAGAAACATATAGACGTAGGACAGCATAAGACGAAGAAGACGATATTGAAAAGATAAACAGGAATTAAGATTAACAGAACAATAGAAAAATAGTGATGGGATAGTTAAAGGATAGAATAAGGTTGCAAACAGGGAATTAAAAAAGATAGACGTGAATTAAGATTGATAGAGAGATAAAAAAAGATTGACGGGGATATATAAACGATAGAATGAGATAGAGAAGTGAGGATTGAAAAAGATAGACGTGAGTTCAGATTTACAATAAGATAGAAAAAAGATAGGCGGATGATCGAGTGAGTCAAAGAAGAAGATATTGAAAAAGATAGACAGAAAAATAGAAAAAGATTGATGTGGATAGATGAAGGATAAGATAGAAAACAAGTTATTAAAAAAGATAGGGGCAAGTTTAGATTGATAGAGAGATAGTAAAAACTGACGTGGATAGATGAAGTAAAGGACAAGACGGAAATTAAGGGACTGAAAAAGATAGACTGAAGCTTAAATTAACAAGAAGATAGAAAAAGATGGACGTAGGATAGAGTGAGACAAAGAAAAGGAAATTAAAAAAGATAGGGTGAAGTTTATGTTAAGAGAGAGATGGAAAAAACTGACGTGGATTGAAAAAGATGGACGGATAGGAGCAATAGAATGAGATAGAGATTTGAGGATTGAAAAAGATAGACGTGAGTTTAGATTTAGAATAAGATAGAAAGAAGATAGGAGGAGGATAGAATGAGACAAAAAAGAGGAGATTAAAAAAGATAGTCAGGAATTTAGATTGAAAGAAAAATAGAAAAAGATTGGCGTGAATAGATAAAGGATAGGATAATATAGAAAACAGGAAGTTGAAAAAATTAGATGTTAATTTAGATTCGCAGAAAGACATTAAATTATGTATGTGGATAAATGAAGAATAGAATGAGATAGGGAAGTGGCGTATTGAAAAAAATAGACACGAATTTATATTAAAAAATAAAAAAAAGGCAGACGATAATAGATCCAGGAGAGAGGATAAGATAGATTAGAGAAGATTAAAAAAGATAGATCGGAATTCAGATTGACAGAGAAATAGTTAAATATTTACGTGGATAGATAAAGGATAGGATAGAGAAGAGTGGATTGAAAAAGATAGACGTAGTATAGACTGAGCTAAAGAAGAGGAGATGAAAAAAGGTAGACAGTAATTTATATTGAATGAAAGATAGACAAGTATTGAGATGGATAGATAGAGAATAGAATAAGATACAAAGGGAGAGATTGAAAAAGGTAGAGGTGATTGTAGATTGAAAAATAGGTAGAGAACGACAGACGTAATAGGTGTAGAACAGGATGCGATAGAGAAGAGGAGATTGCAAAAAATAAAGAGGAATTCAAATGGACACGGATATAGTACAAGATTGAGATGGACAGATAAAGGATGGGATTAGATAGAGAAACGTGGAATGAAAAAGATAGACGGTAATTTACATATAAAGAAAAATAGGAAAAGTTTGATACATTTTCTCAACCCCTTTTTATTATAAAGATTCAAAATTATTCAAAAAGAGAGGATCAGTATCTGACATGCGTAAAACATTTCAGGAAAATTGACTAAACAAAATCGAACGACCCTGAACGCTTTGATAACAATCGACGTACATGCATACGACGTGGTGAAGACGCTGATTGATAAGAAAATCACCGAGGAAACAGATTTCGAATGGCTAGCACAGTTGCGATATTATTGGGAAGATGATGTTTTCGTCAGAATAATAAATGCAACCGTGCCTTATGCTTATGAATATTTAGGAAACTGTCCTCGTTTGGTCATAACGCCATTAACTGATCGGTATAGTTTATTATTATTTTATATTTTTGACTTTAATCATTTTTCTGATTTCAGGCCACGGACCCTTTTGAAAAATTAAAAATAATGTTAATACAAGCCAGGGCGGATTAGAGGGGGGGGGGAGGGGGTCTTAAAACAAGGAAACCCGTTTCTTAGGATCGATTACATCTTTTTCGTTAATTTATTTAGATTTAATCCAACAATATCTTCAAAATATTTAAGGGGGTAGAATTTGGCCAAATCCTATTGTTTTTTATTAATTAACAAAGAAGTTTAATTTTTAAACACGTAGTTTCGAATTTTCAACAAAAAAATATGAACTTACAAAATAATATAATAGTTGCTATTTTAATAAAGGAAAGATTTTCATTTCAAATAAGAAGCCGTTAAATTGAAAAAAAAGAAATTTCAGCAAACGACTTAAATTCTCAGCAAAGAAAGATTTTTCAGTCAATTAAGAAACAAAAAATAATCCAAAATTTAAAATTTTCAAAAAAGATAAATTTTTGAAGGAGAATATTAATTTTCCACTAAAAAGACGAATTTTTCTCTTCGAAAGATAAACGCTTCCAAGAGTGGGACGATGGTCGTGGGGGCTAAATCGAAGACTTTGGACCCATTCCTACGACTTGCGGGTTCGATTCCCTCCTCGCACTCTGGACTGGTACCTCTAGAGAAAAAGGTTCTCTAAGTACTTAAAGCTGTTGCTCTTGGTGGTTCGGAACCCACCTTAAACTGTAGGTCCCCCTCCCACCACCAAGTAAGTGTATGGGAGGTGTGTAAAGGAATAGGGAAGAAGGTGCAAGAAAAATGTAAACCCTTAAGGGACACATAAGAAGCTTCCATTTCACTGATAAATGCTCCTAAAGTTTCTTAAAAAATCTTTTAACCTCTATCCAGTCCTTTTAAATCGCTGAAATCAGTTAAAATCGTGTAAATCTTTTTAAATTTCCACTTTTAAATTGCTAATCTCATTTTAGCCAATCTAGCGATGAAGTTTAAAAATAGAGATAAATTTGGGAAAATAGTAGCATTAGTAACATTTTTGTAATAGTACCAGATTAGTTGTATCGCTAAAAAGAGTATGAAAAAGTGTCAACAGTTGCTCGAGTCCAAGGCTAACTATGGCAACTTTGCAATAGTACATTGTATATCAAGAACAGAAAGAAGGCGATTGACTCTCACAAGCGTTCATCGCCTTTCGCTCATGACAAACAGTGCTCTTTGTCTATAACCTGCATCGAAAGTTTGCCTTTGAGCGCATGTGAAGCAGACGAGATTTTTCGCCAGGAAACTGAAGAAGCGGGCGCAAAGTAGATTCTTGTGCCTGGCTTAGTCTCCCTGCGGAAAAAGCACTTTGTATGCATGAAAAGACATACTTTAACTGCATACTCAAAAAAATTATTATGTCGTTTTATTTCCAGATGCTATCGAACATTAATCGGAGCCTACGCTCTGCATTTGAACGGAGCCCCGGAAGGACCAGCTGGAACAGGGAAAACCGAATCAGTAAAAGATTTGGCAAGAGCTCTTGCAGTCCAATGTGTAGTTTTCAATTGTTCAGAAGGTCTCGACTACAAAAACATGGGGAAATTCTTCAAAGGCCTCGCATCTTGCGGAGCCTGGGCTTGCTTCGACGAATTTAATCGAATCGAACTTGAAGTTTTATCAGTCGTAGCGCAACAAATTCTTTGCATCGTTCAAGCAGTTCGTGGACATTTTGAAAAGTTCATTTTCGAAGGAACAGAGTTGATTCTCAATCCTGCAGTCTATGTCTGTATCACGATGAATCCCGGCTATGCTGGGAGATCCGAGCTACCAGACAACTTGAAAGTCTTATTTAGAACAGTAGCTATGATGGTTCCGGATTATGCCATGATTGGGGAAATATTTTTGTATTCTTCTGGATTTGCTGATGCGAGGGTCCTTTCGGTAAAAATTGTTACGACCTACAAACTCTGCTCGGAACAACTTTCTTCACAATCTCATTATGATTATGGAATGAGGGCTGTCAAAACTGTTTTAACTGCAGCGCAGAATATGAAACTTAAATTTCCGAATGAAGACGAGATGATACTGATGTTGAGGTCGATTATAGATGTTAATTTGCCCAAGTTCTTGGCTCATGATGTTCCTCTTTTTGAAGGAATTATTTCAGATCTTTTTCCGGGGATCACTTTACCAGCTCCGAATTATGCGCTTCTTTTGAAAGCGATCATGGAAGTTACGAAGAGGAGGAATTTACAACCGGTTGATGGATTCTTGCTGAAGATTATTCAGGTTTCGCTATACTTTAAGGCTTCAAAATCAATTTCATTAAATCTTTTTAAACTAACTTAGAACTTTCTTGAAAGGGATTATTTGCACATTTAATTTTTTTAATTTTCAAGTTTAAGATATAAAAGAACTTCAAGCAATGAAAATCCTGACAGATTTTCAACAGCAATCATTGCGAGATTTTTAAGACATATCATTAGTGGAGAGTGGTTCTAAATTGGAGCAGTAAGAGTTTTGTTGAAAAAGAGGGTAAATAGGGTTTAATGGAGCTTTAACCCTCAGTGCTTACGCCTTTTGGAGTGATACTAATACTCACGCTGCTGCCAATGGTCGCGGCACATTTTTTCCACTCCGAGGCTGATATCGCGAAAACTATAAAAGATACCAAAACAAGATTATTTCTATTCGATTTAGAGATAAATTTTTATCCGAAAAACATAAAATATTTGCTTAAAATCTTTTAAAAAATACGACTCATTCTTCGTATTGATAATTAAATAGGATTGGATTGCAGTAGATTAGCTTAAATTGGGTTGAAATGAATCAAACTAGATTTGATTTGATTGAATTGGATTAGAGTGAAGTGGATTGATTTAAAATGGAGTGTAATAAATTCAATGCGATTAAAAGTGGATTGGATTGGATTGTATTATAATGGATTGGAATGGATTGGACTGAATTAAAATGAATTGGATTGTATTGAAGTGGGTTGGCATGAACTGAATTGGATTGAAATAGAAAGAATTGGTTTGCATTAGATGGGATACTCAGATTGGATACCCAGCCCTTCAGTAGTACTTTGCTTTGTGTTTGCAATACTTGTCTCGTATCGGCTACGCCTCGACTTTCAAATTCGTCAAAAAAAGTGCCACTTAGGGTCCTTGTATCATAAAGAGCTATGTCGAGGGTGAAAAATACAGAACGGATAATAAGGACTTGTACTTATATTACAATACCACGCTGAAGCCAGTTGTCGCAAACCCAAACACTGCAGCAATTGCTTCACGGCAAAAGCCCGTCAGAAAACACTTTGTGACTTTGGCGTTTAATTGCCCACTAATCCGAGGACTTTACAAAATCGGCGGTGGCACTGTCGTGTGTCTTGTGGTTTGACTTCAAAATAAAGAGAGGGTGTTGGGCAGTTCCATTAAAAATAAAAAGTTTTTGTCACTTTGAAAAAAGTGCGGTCCTTTTGCCACGTACGCGAATACTTGTAGGTTAATGTTTTTCGTTAGGTACCACGATCCTTTATGTACAACTCTAAGTCGTTTGAAAAAGTGGGGAGCGATTTTTGCGGTCGCAATGCAAAGCAAAGTAAAAAAGTTTATTTTGATTATTTTTCAAAATGGGGATCCTAAGCTGGCCCGTTCACGTCGAAGCGCAAGGGAATCACGCTTGGGTTTCTTGTGTTTGAAATTGCGTCCCATGACTACAAAAAAATCGAGGGGCTACTCACTGAGAAATCCGTTAACTTTAAAACTATGAATAAGGAAATCTCAATCGAATTCGCATAGAGTGCTAAGATTTATTTGAGATGACTGGGATTGCCCAGATTTCAAAAACTTCTCGAGTTTAGGTCTCTCGAGGAGTAATCGGACTCGGCTCAGTTCGGCGGCGTTCGGAAGAGTCAGCAGTTAGTTCGACTCACCAAGGCAGCGTGTGCATCACGAGCATGTTAATGCGTGAATGCTTTGTGGAGAAAATGCTCCAGGCTTAGAGTTCTCCTAAGATTTCCAGCCCAGAAATCTGACATTTCTCAGTGACCAGCCCCTCAAAGAAAAGAAAATCAGCAAAAAGACAATAAAAAACGCAGAATATAAAAGGACACCTACACGAGACAAGCAACATACAGTGAAAATCCAACCAAACTAAAAAAAAACAATAAGAGAGAAGTGACGTGGAATTGAAACACAAAAGAATCAAATGAAACACAAATAAAAACAATAGCAAAAAAACAAGGTGCGGATTCAGAACCATTACAAATGTTTACACATTTCCTGCTATTACGCACACGAAACAAATTGGCTTCATCAGCCGAAATCACACAAAAAACAGAAATGAACGAACCTAATCGATTGAACTTTTCATAATATTTACGCACCTGTAGCTGCTTCACAAGAATGGAAGAAAATAGTATTCCGTTCACATGAAAAATGTATACCCTGCTGACGCTGTCAAGCGTGAATTAAAGTGACAATTGTTAGCGTAATTTGCGTCCTTGTCTGCCAACCTGTTATACGACAAAATGTTTAAGCCGTAACGCACGCCATTTCTGAAAAACACGATGTTACCGGATTTCCCACAGTGCCGACTTAGGACTACTCTCCACTACCCGTTTTTAGAAAGGAAAATAAAATAAAATTTAATCATAACTGTAAAATTGCAACTGGCAGGGACAACATTTTATTTTAAAATGAATTGTTTACAAGGCCATAAAGAATTAGGATTTAGATGCTCCGTGATTTTTTCAGATATTCGAGATGATGATAGTGCGACACGGTTTTATGCTCGTCGGTGATCCTTGTGGTGGAAAAACAAGTTGTTTGCGCACTCTCGCAGATTCTTTGACCCTGATGAAAGAATGGGGAGACGAAAATGGAGCGGTGACAAAATTTTTTACTATGAATCCAAAAGCGATCACAATGGGTCAACTTTATGGTCAATTTGATCCGGTGTCTTCTGAATGGACAGATGGTGTTTGCGCTGTAGCATTTCGTCGATTCTGTGCAGAAGACACACCTGACAGAAAGTGGCTAATCTTTGATGGACCAGTGGATGCTATTTGGATCGAAAACTTAAACACAGTCCTAGATGACAATAAAAAATTGTGTCTGACTTCTGGTGAAGTGATGCAAATGACAAACGTAATGTCTATGATCTTTGAAGCTATGGACCTTCTTCAAGCTTCACCAGCCACAGTCTCAAGATGTGGAATGATTTATATAGAACCTCATGTTCTGGGATGGCGACCATACGCAAAATCCTGGATCCATCAAGTTAATCCAGTTTGGAGAGAAGGCAACGAAGAGCTCCTGGATCAAATTTTTGAGTGGCTGATGGATCCTTGCCTCGACTTCGTACGTAAAAAATGTCGTCTTCCAGTAACGGCTGGTCAGATTAATCAAGTCATGTCGACATTGAATCTTCTGGACATGTACATGAATGATGCAATTGAAGAAGCTCAGAAAGATTATGAAGATTACATTGTCTCTTGGATCCAAGGTTCATTTCTGATGGCCATGGTCTGGGGAGTTGGTGGAACTTTAGATTCCGATTCTCGGGTTGCCTTTAATGAATATTATTTGAGTTTTTGGAAAAATGAACACCCGGATAATCGAGTGCCAGCTAAAATTGGAGATTCTCTGATCTCCCTGCCAGGAGAGGGCCTGATTCATGATAATTATTACGTTTTTAAAGGAAAAGGATCTTGGAAAAGTTTCGGAGATTTGGCAAAGGTTGAGAAACTTGTGGAGACCCAGAGTATCAGTCAGATGGTAGTTCCGACTATTGATACGATCAAGTATCAGAATATGTTTATGAGGCATATTAAGAATAAGAAGAGGTTTCTTTTGTATGGGGAGACTGGAACTGGGAAAAGTTTCTATGTTCAGGATCTGATGATGAACAAGTTGCAAGAGGAAAAGTACCTTCCAAATTTTATTAGTTTTACACCAAAAACTACAGCTGCTCAGACGCAGGAACTTGTTCTGTCAAAACTATTTAGGCGACGAAAAGGTCATTATGGACCAATGGGTGGTGCGTATTATGTTGTTTTTATCGATGATGTTAATATGCCGACCAAGGAAGTTTATGGTGCACAACCTGCTATTGAATTGTTGAGACAGTTTTTTGATCATGAACACTGGTAAGTAGTTATTTCGACAAGAATTCTCTGAATACAGGAAAATCGACTTATTTTACAGGAAAATAATTTTCCACTTAAAAGTTTTTTTTTTATCAGAAAGTTAAATTTTGAACAAATTTCTACAAAGCAGATGAATTTTTTAAACGAAAATATTATTTTTTAAATAAAAAGTTAATTTTGAGCAAAATAGTTCAGTAGGAGAAAAAAGAAAAATTCGTTCAAAAGTAGAAAAAGAGAGACTGTGAAGTCTGTTTATAATTAAAAAACCTGAGCCTAATATTAAAATAATGACTTACAGGTTCGACTTAAAAGAACCACACATGATAAAAGTCTATGATATGATGTTTCTATGTGCAATGGCTCCACCTGGAGGAAGTCGTCAAGAAATTTACCAAAGATTTCTTAGACACTTTAATCTTTACACCATCAGCAATTTCTCCAAAGAAAGCATTTTTCGAATCTTCACCAGTGTCGCTTTAGTTGGCCTAAAAAGGAATGGATTCGCGACAGACGTTTTGTCGGCAATAAACAATATCGTGACTGCTACAATGTCAGTTTTTAAAAGTGCGATTGACGATCTCAGACCAACTCCAGCAAAATCTCACTACCTTTTTAATTTAAGAGACTTTGCAAGAGTCGTGACTGGATGCACAATGATAAAAAAAGAATCCGTTGAGGCTAAAACGACTTTCATCAGGCTCTGGGTTCACGAGATTCTTCGAGTTTTTGGAGATCGCCTTATCGACATGAAAGATCGTCAATGGCTCTTTGAAAAAATCAAGGAAACAGTTCAAGGTGTCTTCAGAGAACCTTTCGATTATGTTTTTGAACATTTGCCCACATTTGATGGCCAGTTGACTGATGAGAGCATGAAGAGTTTGATATTTGGTAACTTCATGGATGTTGATGCAATACAAGAGGAAAGAAAGTATGAGGAAATTTTGTCTATGGAGGAGTACCAAAAAGTCGCACTTTCGTGTTTGGAAGACTATAATAACAGCCATAAAAATAAAATGGATATTGTTTTATTCCGTTATGCGTTGGAACACCTTGCTCGGATTTGTAGAATTATTGCGACGCCGTGCGGAAGTTTATTGATGGTGGGTGTTGGAGGATCTGGAAGACAGTCTTTGACTAGACTTGCAGCTAGTAAGATTCTTACTTTTAATCTTTCATTCAAATACTTTTTTCTGGTTGAATTTTAAGCATTTACAGATGACTTTTAACAAAATAATTCAATTTTCAATAAAAAATTCACTTTTAAACTTGAAGAGATGAATTATGGGGCAATAATATAATTGTAGACTTTTCAATTAAAAAGTTATAACTCGTAACCAAAACAATAAGTTTTCAATTTATGAAGACGGTTTTTTTATTAAAAAGACGAAGGACTTTTTAACAAAACGAAAGAATTTGCGAATAAAAGTATTCCTTGTCAACAAAATAGTTGCTTTACGATCCATAACAGATTAATTCTTGGTCAAAAAAATGATAGCCGATTTGTAAATTAAAAAGAATTAACTTTTAACCATAAAACACCAATTTTCAACCAAAAAAGATTTATTTTTTACCAAAAGTTTAATTTTTAACTTAATAAAAAATGGATTTTGAATCCAAAAATATGAATATTGAATAAGATAGTTTAATTTTTAATCAAAGACGTAATGGCAGACTTTCTAATTAAAAACTTCACTTTTTGTCAAAAATATAACTTTTCTATAACATAAAAAATATTATATCCAGAAAAATTATTTTTTAATCTAAAAAGTTTTTATCTAAATGTACGAATATTCTATAAGAAAGTTGAATTTTTGACAGGAAAAGATGACTTTGGAAAAGATGCAGTTAAACTTTTAAATAAAAAGAATTATCTTTCAATCATAAATGATGAATTTACAGTTTAAAAAATTAAATTTCATTCATGAGCGGTAAATTTTGAACCAAAAAGGTAACTTTGCTTCCAAAAGATAAATTTTGAACTCAAGAGAATGGACTTTCTAGCATAAAATAGGAATGTTTAAGAAGAATGTTAAATTTTTGATCAACAATATGAGGTTTTAATAAGATAGGTAAATTTTTAAATAAAAAGAACGAATGTTTAATAAAAGAACATGACTACTTTAAGATAACAGATAAATATTCAACAAAATAAAAAAAATGTTATTTTATTATATTCAAAATATAAAATTTGAGACTAATTCATGATTTTCCTGGTTAGTGGCCACCCTAAATTGGACCTATTCTCTCCTTAACTGAACCAGTGAAATTTTCACTATTTCAAAAAGTATTGTAAGTTATCACTCGTCAATCAGTGAAATTATCGCTTGTTAAATCATTATTCTAAATAATCACTGGTAAACAAGTGGTTTTATGACTTTTACTGGACTTAACTTAAACAGCGTTACTGAATATACCAGTGACGCCAAATTACATACAGTCTGTTCAACAAAAAACGTTTCTAGATTTTTCATTTTTTCATGCTTTCCACTAATTTTTCAGCATAGTCCGTTGGTTTGTCCAGATTTTTGGCGAAAGCTGTTTCAGGGTGAAATAAGAATTTTCCGCAAGTTTCCTCTTTACAATACTCCAGCGTTTTCAATTTGATTCTCATCAGTGGACTGTGGTGGCCAGTCCAAAGTTGTGAAACCATTTACTGCTTTCCAGGCGGTGCAGAGACGGCTTCGATGTTTAGGGTCGTTAACATATTGCAAGATCCGATTTCCAGTATTGGCTGCAAACATCTTTGTAGCTGACCTTAGAAGATCATGTTCATATATTTTGAGCATTTTCTGAGCATTGAGGTTCTCGGTAAAGTGTTCTAAACACCAAAAACCACGCTCAGAGAAGCATCCCCAAACATGAATCTTCACTGGATGTTTCACGGTTCGCTGATGTCATCGAGTACCGGCGGTAGACCAGGCAAACTGTACAGGAAGCCATATCCAGAATGATGTTTACTCTGTAAAAATGACATTCGACCAGTTACGGTCGAGATTTTCAGTAAACCGTTGTTTTTCAGCTTCAGACCGTTTCGCATACGCAGCACTAATTATCACTCACGTCAGGTCTCTCGGAAGATTCGAGCGATGATTGAACGACTTGGCAACAGCGCATTATTCCTACGAGTGTATTTTAATTAAAAAACAACTTTTAAAAATCTTGAATAGTTTTTGAAAAGTCGGGGAACGCACTGTAGATTCAACCAGCGATATAGCGCTCTACGCGGCCAAATCATGAAAGAAGAAACACGTTGCCGTAATGATAAGTGTCATACCTAATCAGGTAACGTACGGCAACGTGTTAGACCAGATGAACACTGGTACTAAGTAACCAGTGAACCTCACGGATTAAACCAGTGACGGAATTCCGCTGAGTGAACCAGTGAGATCTCACTGATTGTCAGTGACCTACTTCTGACAGTTTCAAGAGACTATATTGACCCATGTTTACATTATATTTCTAATTCTAAGGTATGGCAGGTTACGAACTATTCCAACCAGAAATCGGAAGTGCCTATGGAGTGAGCGAATGGAGAGACGACATTAAAAAAGTTTTAAAAAATTCCGGAGGTACTGGTAAAGACTTAGTCTTTCTTTTCACCGAGGGTCAAGTCAAAGAAGAAACTTTTCTCAGCGATATCGATAGTCTTCTAAATTCTGGGGAAGTTCCTAATCTTTTTACGACTGAGGAGAGACAAGAAATAATTGAATTGACGAGGCTAGCAGCTCAGGGTGAAAATCGCAACCTGGACATTTCGATTCTTGCAGTTTTAGGGTTCTTTGTAAATCGGTGCAGAGAAAAGCTCCACATTATGCTCTGCTTCAGTCCAGTTGGTGACTCTTTCAGAACCAGATTGCGACTCTATCCAAGTTTGGTCAACTGCTGCACAATCGACTGGTTTGAAATTTGGCCTGAAGATGCTTTGGAACAAGTTGCTGTAAGATTCACGACAGACTTAAACGTCGAGGAAGATATTAAGGTCAATGCTGTCGTCGCCTGTAAGTTCTTCCACGTTTGCGCAAAAGATATTAGTACTCGATTTTATGAGGCCTCTGGAAGGAAAACTTACATCACTTCGGCTGCGTTCTTGGATTTGATTAGAGCTTACAGCGATTTGATGAAATTGAAGCAGGAAGAGTTAACGCTTTCTAGGTGGCTAAAGTTAAAATTTTTGTTATATACATTTATCTTAAAAATATTTATGTTGAAACTACAGAAGTATTAAATTTTTCAGAGATCGTTATTTAAACGGTTTGGATAAGTTGGAATTTGCAGCACAACAAGTTAAGAAGATGAAGGAGATTCTTTCGGCTTTGAGGCCTGAACTTGAATCTTCGGCCAAATTAACAGCAGAAACGATGAAGAAGATCGAAAGCGAGAATATTGCAGTCGAAAAGGCAACGACTCTAGTTAAAAAAGATGAAGCTGCGGCAAACGCTCAAGCAGAGATTGCCGGAGCTTTGAAAGTTGAATGCGAAGCTGATTTGGCCGAAGCTCTACCTATTCTTGAAGAAGCGATAGGTACAGGATAAGGCATCCAATTGTCCAAGTTATTTCAAAATTGAAAATCTCTATTTTTATAGCTGCTTTGAATACTTTGAAACCCGCGGACATCACACTGGTGAAATCGATGAAAAATCCTCCCCAGGGTGTGAAACTAGTGATGGCTGCGGTTTGTGTGATGTTAAATATTCCTCCTGACAGGGTAAACGATCCAACAACTGGAGGGAAAATTCTAGACTATTGGGGTCCTAGTAAAAGAATACTGAGTGACATAAAGTTCCTCGATTACTTGAGAGACTATGACAAGGACAATATTCCAGTTCAAACAATGCAGGCAATTTTGATTCTTATTGTAAATTAGCGCAGATGACAATTCAGCTCCAGCTACCTGCGTAAAATTCCCTCACTACGTGGCTACCTCTCACCAGCCGAACTGCTGCCACCGAACCTGGTCAGCGGAAGTCAATGTACCGATGATTTCGGCTGAGTAAGGGGCATCTGCGTAGTGGGGGAACCTTACGAAGGTACCTGGGGCGGAATTCAACATTTCCCATAAATTGCTCATCACAAAATATAATCTCTATCCTTAAATTTAATTCTCTTTTCCAATATAGACTATAAAAAGGGTTTACCTAACTGACAAGACTTTTGAGCCTAAAATAGTCGCGAAAGCATCTTCAGCAGCTGAAGGTCTTTGCAAATGGGTTCGTGCGATGGTTCTCTATGATAAAGTGGCAAAAGTAGTAGCACCCAAAAGGGAAAAATTAGCTGCTGCAGAAAGTTCCTTTGCACAGGTCATGGCAGTTTTGACTGCAAAAAGGGAGTCCTTGGCGGAACTAAATGCAAAGTTGGAACTTTTGAATATCAGTCTTCAAAATATTTTGACAAAGAAGATAGATCTTGAAAATCAGGTATAAAAAGCTAAAATAATAAATAGTACTAATAATTTTTTGATTCATTCATTCTTTCACTTTGTCTACATTGGTCCACATGAGGGTCATCCTAAAATTCGACCTTTGATTTTTGGTGATCGATCTCAATCAAATTGCTCGTTTTCCGAAAAAATAAATTCCCTATTATTTCTAACCGGTTAACATTATTCTCTGTTTTAGATAAAAATAGAAAATAGATGTACTCATTATTTACTTTTATATAATATTTGTATAATATTTTAAAATTTTTAACCCCTACTGCGTCTTAATCCCCTTGTAATATGCCCGAAAAATTTGCAAAAAAATGCAAAATAGTACTTTTATGTGAAATTCATGTTATAGAAGGTATTTATTAAAAAACACTAATTTTTTTTATTCGGTAAGTAACAAGTCTCCGAGTAAATGATGTAAATCTGGAGAATTAGAGTTGAAAATTCTGTAATTTCAATACTTTATATATAAATTTGTTCAGTTGTAACGATTTCGCATTGAAAATGTTACTTTTTTCCAAAATCATCAACACTTATTAACTTTTACCTATACGCAGGGATAAGCTTTCACTTTATCATCTTTGTCACGAGAATCAAGTGTATCAGGTTTTTTTGGGTGGTTCTTCTTTCTATCATAGACGCTTTTTACCTGTAGATGGGACTGTTCCGATAAATGCGCTTGAACAGGCTTCTCCCTGTACAGCAAAACATTTGTTTAGGGATACCCTTTTCAAACATGCGAACTTATTTTTTAAAACAGATCGAGGTAGTCGTCGAAAAAAGTGAAGGTCACGCTCTAGTTTAAGAAATTTCACACACTCTCCTGGAATTTCGGAGCCGAAAGTAGATCATCTATCATCTTTAGAAAGAGAATTAGGGCCACCGCTTTTTTATTTGGTCGAAAGCTATCACAGGGCTTGCATCCAGCCTCTTAATCTTGCCGCCGGGTGGCCCATTGTTTCGGCCGGTCCAGAGCTGGCGGTACAGTCTTCTTCAGCAAGATGCTAGGCTTCAACTGCGAACCCTACGTAGTACCCACCATCGCGATACATTAGGACTATATATTAGGTGCCCGTCGTCTTTTTAGATTGAACATTAAACACAGGCTAGGTAGGTAATTCAGTTCAAAAGATTAGTAATTCAGTTAACAAGGTATTAAGAATTTTCATGCACTGTCTTTCTTTTCGAGATACTGAGAACTACGTAGGGCTCGCAGTCCAAGCCTAGCATCTTGTCGAAGAAGACTGTGCCGCCAGCGCTCGACTCGGCCGAAACAATGGGCCCCCCGGCGAAAGGGTTAAGGGGCTGGATGCGAACCCTGTGATAGAGTTTACCCTTGCATTTTGCTCTCCCGGGAAACATCTCGAGTGTTCTCAAGGTGCATCAGGTGACGCCTGAAGTTGCTGATTTACCAAATAAGAAAATTAAAGAAGGCGTTCTTAATTCTCTTGGTAAACCTCGCCTGGAAGACCCTTTCGCCGGTAGTCTTGGAGGATAATGTCATCTATTGGGCGGACATTATTAAAATTGGTCTTTCAACGGAGTTAAACTAGCTTTACTAAAACCTGAAAACAACCCACCTGGGAACAAAAAGATCATTTCAAAACTAAAGTGTTTGATAACTAGCATTTATGCTATAGGCATATCCATTGTAACGCTCGTCTAAAGGGTGATCCGCTAATTAGGAACCTATGTCAGGCTTGTCGCTTGCTCATTGATCTACAATACGACGAGTCACGAATAAGAAAAAATTGGATCATGGCTAATATGGATCCTATGTGGAGGAAGTCCCTAAAAGCTACAATGAAGGATCAGTTTCTATTCGGAAAAGATCGGCCAAAATTTTGAAGTCTGCTAAACTTCTCGAGATTTCGGCCTTGTCAACATACGAAACCTCATTTTTTGACACAGGGCGAGCAGAAGAAATCCTTCACGAGCCCTCCTACATTTCAGAATGTGAGCGAACATTAGATATTAGAGGTTTCTGTAAGTATAGTTACTGAAAGATTACGTTTATTTAAAAAGAATAAAAGGATTCGACCTCAGACCCACGAATTTTATCATGGTTAAAGGTTTATAGGCCAATTAAAGCTAAAGAATCATTAAAAAAAAATTTCTTTCTATAGCTTCTTTCTTCTACCGAAACCAGATGGCCATTCAAACAGAGCATTTTAAGCTCGAAGACTACAAAACAGCTGTCAGTTTTGTGAGTCAGAACTTCAGTATATGGATCGGGCAACAAACTTTTAGGATTTGAATTTAATTGACACGGTCTTTCAATTTAATTGTCTTCCCTTTGATGTTGTGTTCACGAAACTAATGAAACCTATGGTTTTTTATCTATGAAGATTAGGATATATTTCTGTTCTTCATTTGGATAAATTTTTTCTTTTTGAAGATACGTATCAGGACTGCAAGGTGAATTTAAAGAGAAATAAAAAGTTATTAGAAAAAATAAGGTTCATAATTAATTTAAAAAACTCAGTTGAATCCCAAACAGAGATGTAGGTTTATAGGGTTCATTTATAATATTAAATAATCACATCAGAACTCCCCCCTGAGAAGAGCTCTCACATTCACTCAGGTGAAAAAGTTATTTATAACTTATATATAGTGTACAAAACACTGCTATTTTTTATTTGTTTTACATAGAAAAGTTTATAAAATAAATAAAAAATATCATTATCTTATTCCAACAGTTTCGCACAGTTCGTAGGATCTAGAGTAGCTTGTTGTCCAGTTATTAAATACAGCTGGGTCTATACAAAGGATTTAGAAAGACAAAGATTTCTAGTATTAAGAGAAAATGCTGAAAATGATTATGCTCTCATGACTGTCAGATTTAATTCTTTGGCCTTGAAATGCTGACATCTTGTCTGGTAATAACTTTAATAAGGGTCTTGTTTTTCGTTCAGTGATTTTTTTCCGATGCGTCTAAGTCAGAGTGGGGAACTGTATGTGATAATCAAAAAGCTAGCGGATTCTGTTCAATGTCAGAACGCAAGGTTCTGTTCAGTACAAGGATTAAAAAAGGATTTTAAAAAAGATTTGGCAACGGTACGAGTAGCGCAATATTTGGATTTTTCCCCTATATTAGTTCACTAGATCATTTTTAAGCACATGCCGAATCGCAAAACGTAGAGCATGAAACAGACTTTTAACTATCTATTCCCGCATTCAATAAGATTGTTAGATCTTTTTAAAAAACAGAAATTGAATTTTGCAAGCATAACGAATTCGAAATGTACGCGTTATATCTCCTATAAAAGAGATTCTGGGTCTGACACCTTTTCTTAGGATCTATGATAAAAATTAAAAGAGATTAGGCGGACGGATTCATGATAGTATCAGACTGGCCAACCCGTCCCTGGTATCCGTTATTTCCTTCACTGATCTTTCGAAAAACAATTTAATTTAATACGGATAGAAATCTTTTGATTTCATATGATAGGATTTCTCATCCGCCTTGGGAAATCCGTACTCTGGTGGCAGGGTGGTTATCTGCTAGGCGTTCATTATACGAGGTCCCCCAGAGAAATCGTAGGTCATGACTGGTTATCTTAGTTCTTCGGTAAAAACGTTTAACGTGGCACTCAAAAATGGTGGAGATTCACTGTAATCGTAGGTACGGAAATCGGCACGAAACGTGGGATCCAAAGATGGTATTAGACTATTTTTTCGAAATACCTCCAATTGTTCATTTCATTCCAAAAATCCCATGAGATTGTTTCTTCGCAAACTTTAAGTCGTTAGGTTAAGGAAGCCGTGAATGAGAACGATATCGATACTGATATTTTTGTTAGCTAATAGCAGACGATATGCGCTCACATCGACCGCTTAAAGGCATGGCGTTAATTAGTTGATTAGTCTTAAACATTTGCCGGATTTTAATAATAAATAAATTTAATACAGGATAACTAGCAATTTGCTAGGTCGATCTTAGGGGGTAATACATAGTTAAATTTTGTTATAATAAATAATAAATAATTTTGTTTTATTCAGGTTACAAATTGCAGAAACAAATTAATGCGAGCTGAGAAACTTATACATGGATTAGGTGGCGAAAAGGACAGGTGGATGATGAGTGCAGAAAATCTTCAGAAAGCTTACGATACTCTTCCTGGTGATATTTTAATTTCCTGTGGGATGATCGCGTATCTGGGACCATTTACGACAACCTACCGAACAGAGAATATAGAAAAGTGGCGACTATACGTAAAAAATTTAAAAATTCCTTGCTCTGAAGAATACAATTTCATAGGAGTTTTGGGTTCTGAAATAAAAATCAATTCGTGGAATATCTACGGTTTGCCAAGAGATTCCTTCTCCACTGAAAATGCAATTATAATGGACAATTCTATGAGGTGGAGTCTCTTTGTTGATCCTCAGAGTCAAGCAAACAAATGGATCCGGAATATGGAGAAACTCAGCGAGTTAGAAGTTGTCAAATTAACAGACAAAAATTACATGAACATAGTGGAACAGTGCATTGAATTTGGAAAGCCTGTTCTGATAGAAAACATAGAAGAAGTACTAGACGCTCCTCTGGATCCAATTTTAACGAAGAATATCTACAAGGTAGCAGGGATCTGGTACGTCAATTTGGGAGAAAAAAGTGTGGAATATAATTTAAAGTTCAGATTCTACATGACAACCAAACTACGAAACCCACATTACTTACCAGAAGTCTACAATAAAGTGACTCTGATTAATTTCGCGTTGACGATTGAAGGATTGGATGACCAACTCCTCGGAATCGTGGTAGCGAAAGAGAGGCCTGATCTTCAGGAAAAAAGGGAATATTTGATAGTTCAAGGTGCCGCGAATAAAAAGGCCTTGAAGCAGGTTGAAGATAATATTCTAAAGACCTTGTCGATTTCGGGAGCGACTATCTTGGAAGATGAGGAAGCCATTGAAATTTTAGACTCCTCCAAAATTCTTTCTGTGGATATTATTAAGAAACAGGAAGCTGCGAAAGAGACTGAAGCAAAAATCGACAAATTTAGGCAAAGTTACAAGCCAATCGCGAAACACAGTTCTTCTCTTTATTACACAATTACTGACTTGCCTAATATTGATCCCATGTATCAATATTCTTTGGCTTGGTTCATCAATCTCTATATTCTGTCCATCGAAACGGCTAATAAGAGCAAAGTACTAGAAAGAAGATTGACTTTCTTGAGGGACACTTTTACCTACAATTTATATCAAAACGTCTGTCGCTCTTTGTTTGAAAAGGATAAGGTTAGTCTATATTTTTTCAATAACACATGGAGAAAAATGGATGGTTAAAGTTAAAGATCCAAAGTTATCTACAAAAGCAAATCGGTTTTTGTAGATAATCGAAAGAGTCTTTCATAATTTTTGTCGACATAGTCAGAAAGATTCTCAAAGTATCCTTCCGTGATGGCCAATAAAATCATATTGTTTTTACTTATTTCAAACATTCACGGTGAAGCTCACATGGAATAATTAAATCGACCCTCTATGATAAATGGTTCGAACTCTACGATTATCAATTCGACCGTCTGTGATGATCATTTCGGACCTTTGTGATGATCAGTTCAGACCTTTGTGGCGATCATTCCGGCTCTCTGTGATGATCAATTTGAACATATTTTTAACCTTCTAGAGATTGACCTTCTTTTTTTCTCCGTGCAGACTTCACAGTCCAAAATGCTCTCAAACCAGGGGAGATAGGGAAATTTTTATGACAATAGGGGAATGATAGGGGAGTAAATTATTTAAATCCAATAAATGTTAAATTAATGTATGTATAATATTCCTAAGATTTCATGTCAAAATATATTGTGTTTATAACAGAATAGTTTAATTTTCAACCTTAAATGACGAATTTTCGATTAAGATGTTTAGTTAATAGGCTAAAAAAAGGAAAGTTTTTGATAAAATTTAAATTCTACACTCGGAAATATGAATTTAAAACGAAACAGTTGTACTGTTGTACAGTAGTTGAACTTTCAAGAAAACGAGACAAATTCTCTACAAAACAGTTTAATTTTTAAAGTAAATACGTGAAAAGAAGTTAAATTTTCAACCAAGAAGCATCTTTCGGTTGACAAAGAAAAATATTAAACAAACTGTTAAACTTCTAATTTAAATATAGTTCATTTTTAATCAAAAAGTGTGTGGAATTTTCAAGCCAAAAGGGCATTTTTTCTAAAGAACTGTTAAATCTTAAACAAAAAAGTTCTTTTTCTATCAATATGCACCAAACTATCGCTTTCAGTTAAGTGTCGGGGGCTTCCTTCGAATAACATTGGATTGAAACGTAAACAGTGCATTCCGTCCGACTTGTTTCCAATTGGAATATATATCTATATATATATAATGTTGCAGCCGCTCTCGTCCTACTCCCCTCAGAAACTGCGTGAGTCAGCAGTTCTAGAAAGCCTGAGACTGAGGTGACTGAAAGCGAGAGTTCGGTGTAATTGAATATTCAACACACAGATATTAATTTTCAACTAAAGATTAATTTTCCACCAAAAAGACAAATTTTTAGCAAAATTCATCAATTTCAACCCACAAGGTAAACTTTTAACAATAAAAGACCAATTTAAAACTAAGAATTAAATAGTTAACTTTTCAGTTGAAAAAATTAGTTTCCAATAAAAAACGAATTTTTATTTAAAAAGAATTCACTTTCCGCAAAAATATGACTTTTTTATCAAAACATAAACCGAGTGAACTTTAAATCCAAATGTATGAATGTTTAACAAAACAGCTGAATTTTCTACCAAAAAGAAGACTTTTTTTATAAAATAGTTCATTGTTCAACCAAACAATTAAATTTAATACCAAATAGTAGAATTTTTGACCAAATTTGAGGAAATAGGAACTAAGAGTATGATAGTAGACTTTTCAACAACAAAAATTAACTTTCAATGCAAAATCTAAAAATAATTTGAGTTTCTTATTGATTATATTAATTCAGTTCGCACTTAAAAAGAAAATGAGAAAGTTTCTTGTAAACGAAGAAAAAAGAGTTTTTTTTAAAGGGAAACGAGATAAATAAGGAAAAGAGTGTGAAGTCTGAGATATAAGTCTGATATAATATATGGAAAATGTTCTAAAATATTATCTTTATAGCTCTTGTACTCATTTGTTCTCTGCACGACGATTCTACTCGCAAATGGAGAGATTAATCGAGATGAAATGATGTTTTTACTAACTGGTGGAATAGCACTGGGAAATGAAGTTGAAAATCTAGCTTCAAGTTGGCTTTCCGATAAATCTTGGGACGAAATCTGTCGCGTTGGTGACTTGGCGCCCTTTGCCGATTTCAAGAAAAGTTTTACTCAGAATATGAACTCTTGGCAGAGATTTTACGACCTGATGAGTCCACAAAATTCTCCTTTACCTGAACCCTGGGAAAGTAAACTAACAATATTTCAAAAGTTAATTGTAATGAGATTAATCAGACCCGATAAAGTTACTGCAAAGGTAATGCAATTTGTGGAAGGAGCAATGGGAATGAAGTATGTTGCACCTCCCCCCTTCGATCTCTCAAAATCCTACGCTGATTCAAATTGCCTTGTACCCTTGATTTTCATCCTTTCACCAGGATCTGATCCGATGAGTGCTTTATCAAATTTCGCAGATAGTATGGACTATTCGTCAAAGTTTACTTCCATTTCCTTGGGGCAAGGTCAAGGTCCAATTGCCCGCAGATTGATTGAACAAGGCCAGAATGACGGATCTTGGGTCTGTCTTCAAAATTGTCATCTGGCTGTTTCCTGGATGTCAGACCTAGAAAAAATTTGTGAAAATTTTGACTCGAGGAACACGTCGATGAATTTCAGGCTCTGGTTAACTAGTTATCCTTCGGAAAAATTTCCAATATCGGTTTTGCAAAATGCGGTAAAGATGACGAAGGAACCACCAATGGGACTTCAACAAAATTTATTGAGGTTGGCTTTTAAATCTATTCACTGTCTTTGCTCCGGATGTAAATTCTTTTATTTTCAGATCCTACAAGTCAGAACCAGTCAATGATCCAGAATTTTACGAAGGCTGTCCAGGAAAGGAGAAAACTTTTACGAGGTTACTGTATGGACTGTGCTTCTTTCATGCAGTTGTGCAAGAAAGACGAAATTATGGTCCACAGGGGTGGAATATTCAATACGGTATAAGCAAAAATTCATCTATGAATATTTATCACTTTTTACATCATTTGTAATTTTATAAATTATACCCTTTCAGGGTTTAACGAATCGGATTTCCAAATCTCGGTTCAACAACTTCAGATATTTATCAACGATTACGAAGAAGTTCCTTTCAAAGCGATTTTGTATCTTACTGGAGAATGTAATTATGGTGGGAGAGTAACTGACGACAGAGATCGAAGATGTTTAAATACGATTCTACAGGATTTTTATAATCCAGATGTGATTTCAAATACAAATTATACTTTCTCGAACGTAGGACCTGAATATACTCTTCCTAAAAGGTAAGTTTTAACATGGTGTCTAGCGACCCAGAAAAGCCAAGAATTTTATGCACCGTGGAAGATACAGGAAAATGTCAAGAGTTCATTAAAAGATCTGAAAAATCGACTGTTTTCCAGATATTTTATGTGGATTATTTTGTTATTTATAAGCATGCTATTTATAGAAAAATGGTATTTTCAGTGTTTCGTAATCCATGCAATCTTTCATGCTGCCTAACTTTGTACTACTACTTCGTTTAATAGTGGTTAAAACCAATTAATAGAACAGTTTCTTGCTTTTTTCATAATAAATTTTCATTACCACACATTTTTCCTAAAACCGAAGTACCACACACTCTATTCGCATTTCTAACAATGACATTCCAGAGCATAAACACAATCCCCTTTTAATATTTTTTTATCAAAATTGCCATAAAAATAATTCTCATCAAAACAGTACTTATCGAAAGGATTACCATAGAAATTCTCATAAAAATTATTCTGAACGAAATGATTATCATCATAATTACGCTTACGAAAAGGATTCTAATTAAAAATTCTCATCGAAAGTTTTGTCTGTGTAATGATTCGCTTCGAAATTCTCGTAGAACTAATTCTGATTGAAATTCTCGTTGAGCTCCTCATAGAAATTTCATACAAAGATTCTCATCGAAAAAATCATTGTTGGAATCATTCTTATCGAGATTCTTATTAAGATTCTTACAGAATAATTTTTACCGAAAGAATTATCATAGAAATGCTCATCGAAACTCTCATAAAAATAATTCTCATCGGGATAGCTATCAAAACTCTCATTAAAATAATTATCACTTATATACTACTAATTGACATTCTCATCGAAATAATTCGTATTTAAATAATTGTCATCGAAATTCGAATAGAAATTATTCTCATCGACATAATTCTCGTTAAAATGATTCTGGTCGAAATTTCAATACAAAAATCCTGATCAAAATAATTCTCTTCAAAATAGTTCCCATCGAAACGATTTTCACACAAATTTTTATTAAAATAATTCCTATCGAAGTAATTCTCATCGAAATTTGCATTGAAATTCTGATTTAAATTTCCATCTGAAAATTCGAATCAAAAAAAATCCTTAAGGAAATGATTCTCATCGAAACAATTATAATAGAAATTCCCATCGAGACTCGCAATGAAATAATTTTCATCGAAACAATATTCATGGAAATGATTCTCATCGAAATAATTGTTATTGAAATAATTATCATCGAAACAATTAGCACAAAAATTCTCATCGAAATTCTCATAAAAATAATTTTTATCGAAATCGTCATCAAAATAATACTCATAGAGATTTGCACCAAACTACTTATCGAAAAATCATCATCGGATATAAATTAAATTTTATAAATAATTCTAAACAATAGATCAACATTGGAATAATTCCTATTGAAATAATTCTCACTAATTAATTCTCATCAAAGTAATTATAATTCTCATCGAAATTGTCATAGAAATTCTCATAGAAATTTATAGGTACATAAAAATCCTTATCAAAATAATTCTCGTCGGAATAATTCTCGTCGAAACAGCTATCATAGAAATTCTCATCGAAATTATCACAGAATGTTCCGTAGCATTTTTTGCATATCTTTTGAAATCCCTTCAAAGCCCTTGAGGTTCCTGTAAATTCCTGGAAATCTTTTAAAAACGCTAGACATCGCTTAAAATACTTTTAGATACCAATAAAAATTAAAAGACATGAAGTCTTTCAAATGCTTAAGAATCTTTTTAAATATTAAGAAATCCTTTTACATCTTACGAAATCCTCTAAAATCTGTGGATATACATTGGATAATTTTGAAACCCTTGAAGATGTTTGAAATCTCGCTAATTTTTTTGAAATATTTCAAAATCTCAAAATCCTTTGTAATCCTTAGGATTCTATGGCTATCGCAGACAATCTCTTAAAATCTCTTTAAAATAGTTCAGATCAAAATTCATTTAGATTCCGTGAACTCTTTCGAAATCCTGGAAATCTCACAAAATCTTTAAAAAGTTTAAGAAATCTATTCAAATTCCATAACAATTTGGTAATCCTAAAATATAAAATATTGTAAAATCATACTAATTTCGATTAATGAATTTTAATTGTTTAGAAACTTTTTTAGTATCTCACAGTAATTTTCAAACTAATAATGAGGTAAAAAATTAAGACACATATATTTCTATCAGAACACAAAATTGGCGAGATGAGGCTGATTCCGATGCGGGAAATCCGGGAATTTTCCGGGATTTGGAAAATAAAAAAAGAGTCACAAGCACCATAATAATGTGTTTTACTTAACTGTGTGGAAGCTTCTAATGTGTCCCCTAAGGGTTTACATTTTTTCATTCACCCTCTTCCTATTCCTTAACACACCTCCC
>JAAAKG020178784.1:0-26293 GCA_010014905.2 Druon quercuslanigerum
ACGCATTCCGTAAATTCCGTGAATTCCATAAATTCTTCCATTCTCGACAATTCCATTAAATCCGTGAATCCTAGGCTAGAAGTTTTCGAATAATACGCGCTTTAAATACTGCATCAAGAAAAGCTTTGGCTGCTTTAGAAAATTTCTTTCTTTGCCTGTCATTGCTTAAGATTAACGCCCGTTGCATGAAAAGCATGGGTTCCGTGATTCAGAGTTAGATTTAAGGGTTAGGTTAGAAAGCAGCTTTAAGCTGTACCTCGCCCTTCGGGTTCTCATGTTATATCTGATCGCTACGTACTTATCTTTTTATTTACAGACACAATAAAGATTTATTATTATGATTATTATTGTTTAGTTTTTTTTGAGATGTTACCAACTATAATTTTTCTGAAAAGTTACGGGTATTTGAATCTTGTTCTTTGTTTCTAAAATGAAAAGCAATTTTTTAAATTCAAAGTAGTATCGCTTTCGCCCTAATTGCGATATGTATTAATTTATTTTCATTTCTAATAGCGTTCATGAACTTTTAAAATCTGCCGGAAATTTTCAAAATGTTCCACATTGACCAATTGCAGTGGTTTTTCCAAAAATATATACAAATATATATTCTCAAAATACCAACCTTTAAATTTTTCTTTCAATTGTTTTTTAAACTAATAATTTATAATGATGATATTTTGTAAGTTTCATGCTTGCTAAATAACTTTTGCATCCCGGAGAATTCTTTTATGTTACAAAAAAATTCTCTACTTTTTCTTTAAAGCAATGGTAAAAACAAAAAATTTTAACATAAAAGTTAACAAATGTAAGTTCGCCGTTCGAGTGTCTACCAAATGGCGACCCTATTGTCAATGTTCCTTGTAGCGGATCATCAAATCTGTCTTCTGAAAAAAAACATTCTCGTGGCGAGTCTTCTTTTCGTGCCAGGTCCAGGTCTCATGCTACCAGGTGCATATTTTTACCTACCCGTATTGCTCCTTTACACAGGCGTGAATATGAACTTGGCCAAATTCAAAATCTTCGAATTACTTCCGCGGAAAACCCGCATCGACAATTCGTACTTCGAAGATACACTTTTCCGGCGGATAAACGAATTCGAATTCTCCTAAGGCGGAATGTCTCTTTCGCATTTAAAGAGAATAACAATTCGTATTATCTACACTCGATGTTGACACATCCAAATAAAAGAATTCCTAGATTTCTCCACAATAATCAATAAAATTAGTTTGAAACGCTTACATATTTCTGCAAATTTCCTTCAAATTATGAAAATGACACTTGAGTTTTCTTCCTCGCCGTTATCTGCAAAACTAGTATCGAAGAGAACACAATTTAATTCGAGACAAGTGCCTTTTTAGCAAGAATGAATGTTAAAAACTTAACATTTTTCGTTTTCTCAATAAAAAATCCTGCTTCTATGCAACTTTGTTGCGTAGTCTTAAATTTTTAATCACGGATTCAGAGTTTTGTTTGAGAGCAAGAAGGGAGAAGTGTTGAGGAAAGACGGAACCATAGTTATAACCGCTTTGACTACCGAAGTGCAAAAGAATGTTCCTAAAAAATTAACTTGGACATTTGTGGCCCATTCAAAGTACAATTTTTAGGCGATGCAAAGTTCTTGGTTGTAAAGCAACCACAATAATAAAACTTTCAGGATTAGAAAAAATGTTTGTAGAGTCTAAGAATTTGCCATGGTGGGTTACTTAAGTGAATAAAAAGATTATTGTTTACGTGAACGAAATGAAAAATAATGCGAAGGAAAAACAGAAAATCGGACACAAAAAAGAGCATCGGAACATCGAAACTCGACCGATCTGGAATAATATGGAGATTTAGAAAAATTGTCTAAGAGGTGGAAAACTTGATGCAAACATCAATAAATGGAAATCCAGATTCAGTAGAAGAAATATTAAATTAACTCCATCAGTTCAGAGTGCATCTCGCTAATAAAAGATAATACTTGAATTTCATAGCATCAGCAACTTCAGAGCAGAGCATCAGCATCAGCAGATTATACAGTCGCAAAATAGAAACCAAGACTTGTGGAAGCCGAGTAGTTTCATCAAAAGCGGTCTGGAAGAAATATTTGTCGATTAAATAAACTCTTCACCTGTGTAGGAAACTATGCGGATATCTAAGAACGATTCGTATAATGAAAACTGATGCTACTCCATACTTCTTTAGATACAAAATTGACAAAACTCCAATGATAACAATATTAACGGTTCACGCAGATTATTTGTTACTTGCATCAAAACGTAGCAACGCACACAGATATATGAGCTGTGCTCCGAAACAAGTTTTAAATAACAGACATGGATCGTTTCGGGCATATCTTGGGAATCCATGTTCAGACTGATGAATCTACTGAAAAAATTAAAATATCACCAGAAAACTCTGTTGGATCAGGAAAACAAATTATCCAGAGATTCGGTAAGTGCTTCAGTAGGAGAACACAGTTGCATGAAGAACGTTCCAGTAACCGGAACTGATTGTAATTTTCGGAGAATCTTTTAAGTAGATTTAACACTGATCCCAGAAAAATTAAATAGAATACAGCAAACAGGGTTTTGAAATCGTCCGAAAAATGTCACAACATTTGCACAAGAACTAATCAGCTGGGAAGCAATAAAATAAAATTAAGTTGCCTTATTTACCATAAAAGCGAAATATATGGCATTTTCCGAAATAGCTAATAAACTAACAGATCGTAGACGTCTTTAAAGTTGCTATTTAGAGTTTTAGATTTTGCACAATCTTACTATAATATTTTTTAACACATTAAAAAATGTCCCTAATCAAAAAGATATTGCTACTACTGAAAATTTATCTGGAATTGTATATCTTATTAAATGGAATTGCTGTGACAAAGTTTATGTTGTTGAAACAGGGCGAAGAATAAAAACTAGAGTTTCTGAACACAGGTCTATCGCAACATTGTTGAAATTTAGACCGTTGTTTTAATTTCGATGTAACTCTAATAATTTATTGTAAGCCCTACAAAATTACTCACGCATAATGTGGTTCACTCAATAAAATGGACTGTTTATCATAAACACTACACAGGTGAAGCTGGCAAGAGATTGAAAAGTAGAATTTGTGAACATAGAAGAGATTGCAGAATCGGTACATTAAACGCAGATTTGCATGACATTTGTGAAAATTTTATCATGCTTTTGGTTTTTATAATATTAAAATCTTGGTTAGAGAAAATAATACTTTTAAAAGACGTATCATTGAATAAATTTTTCTTAATAAATATATCAACACTTGAATAAATTCAAATATCGAAATATTAAGTATAAACCAAATTTATCAAAGCATTATGCATAATTCTCCCCCCTTTTTTTGAATTCTTCTTACTTAAATCAATCATATTTTATTCAATATTATATTTTCAAGCTTTGATGCGCTTTTTCATTAGGGGTTTATTGAAAGTGTTCACCTCTGCAATTACGAGCTTTCATAACAGTGAGTCTTGTAATCGGAGAAGTTTTAGAGAATTTTTATTAGAAGATATGCTTCCAGCTATATATTAAAATATTATTATTTTAGCAATAAGAATTAAAACTAAAAGCTATACGACTATAACGATAAGTTAAGTGTTAGTTTCCCTAAAGAAATTTCTTTCTTGGCCTGATTTATGAATTATAAATATCTTAGAAAAACGAGCTCGAAGCCTACGATCTATAAGATAAGGATAATCATACAATATTTCTATACTCTTATAAAATACCAGAATATTAATTAGATACGCTGTTGAATAAATTCTTCAGTGCTATTTGAAACAGTTTTTCTCCTAATTGCAAAAAATGGGAATCGTTTATATTCTGGTCCTTACGACAACGATTATCCTTAATGCTATTGGTAAATATAATACTCTCACAAATATATAATTTTGAAAACGTTTACTAATTATAAAATATTAATTAACGAATGAAGACAGAAATATAAATTTACATTAAGTTTTAGAATTACTGATGTTATATAGCTAAGAAAAAGAATAAAATGATATAACACAAAAAAATTAAATTCCTTATCAGAATTCTTTTTCTTCGTAAAGAGAATTAAAATTTTATTTAAAAAACTTTACGAAATAAATTCTCTAAGCAGATTTGATAAAAAAAGACCAATAAAATAATTGAGCACTTTGTCTTGAATTCAACTTAATTTTTGTTAATCGGAATTTCATCAAATCTCATGTTATCGAATCTTTAAGTATTTATTAATGTCTTGTTTATTAGTAGATTAACAGGTCCTAGGAAATAGAACGAAAGTATGTAAAAAAGTCTGTATTCTTTAGGCACGATAACTTTCGAAAGATTGATCAGATTGAATTCTGCTTTGGCACACTTTTTTCAAGGCCTAAAAAGAAAGAGGGAGTTATTAAACCATCCATTATATTTAAGAATATTTCTTTCAAGATGTAAAAAACTCTATGTACGGAAATTTATAGTACTTAGAAATTCAAAAAAATTATTTTAGTGACTTCTTTCGATAAAAATAAAATTATCAGAGTTGTAGCATTTTCAAAAACCAAACAAAACGTTTAGTTTCAAAAGCTCGAAAAGATTGTCTTGACGAATTTTTTAATTTTGTTAAAAGTCAAAAATTTAAGTTTTGATCATACCAAAAATAAGGAAATAAGGCTCTAAAAAGATCCTGCTATTTATCATTTGAATGTATTATGAATAATTTTCATAGGAAATGTAGTTTTTGTTTTAATCATAAGAAATAACATTTAAAATAAAAAAATTAAAATTTTTAAAAATCCGACACAAAGTACGAAATAAAAGTATCAGACTAAAGTTGTGCACCCAAGAAAGATAAATTTGTTATTTATTATTTATAGATAGTACAAGTGCATTTAACTTCAATCATAAAAAATAGGATCAAAAACTTTTAAAATTAATTTCTCGAAAAAACACAAGTTGCAGTAAAATGTTTAATAATAACGTTTATTTTAATAGAATGCGCGTTTTAAAATGATAAAAATAAGATAGTAAAAATAATTTTGTTCTAATACTAATGCATATCACGAATGGAATGAGAATGTGTTCGTTATAGCCGCTAGAGCTTTAACAAAAGAGATTTTCTATTTGCATATTCCAAATAACTAAGATGACCTATTCTTGCAGATTGATGCTAACATTAAGCAATGTTATCTTCTGCTTCTCCTTACAGATTTAAGCTCGCCGTTCGATTGTCTACCTAATGGCGAGCCTATTCCTAACGTTTCTCAGAACGGATCATCATCACGTCCTTCTTCTTCTGAACGACAACACTTTCATGCCGAGTCCTCTTCCCGTGCCAGGTCCAGGTCTCCTCCTGCCAGAAGCATACACTTACCTACCAGTATTGCTTCTTTAGACGGGCGTAAATATGAACTTGATCAAATTCAATTGCTTCGAGTGATTCCTGCTAAAAATCCGCGTCGAGAATTCGAACTTCGAAGATACTCTTTTCCCGCAGAGCAAAGAATTCGAATAACAACAGGAAAGAATTCCTACGAGCACATTCCAGAAGAAGAACAAATTGTATTGGCTACAATCGATAGTGAGATCTATGCAATATTAAAGAGTAGTAATGTTTTTTCTGGAATATATACTTATAATTCTAGACGTCGCTCTCTAGGGCGGGTGAAGGTAAACATGAAAAGCGGGACGATTACACCACTGAACAAGAAAGAAATCGAGGACACCCCGGTAGGCTCCTTACGCCGAATCTGTTTGAATTATAGCGTAGTGCATGTTAACATGCAATGAACAACTAACTAGAGTTGAGAAATGTATTGCTTGAAAAAGTAATGTACAAAATAAGTATCCAATACCCCATAATGTTGGAAATTATCTTATTAAAATCAGTATTGGAAATAATATTAAAATTTTTTGTTTTTCGATACAAAAATCCTGCTTCTATACAATACAATCGTAAGATTAAATGGAAAACACAGTATCAGAATAACCATATTTAAATATATATATTGTTGGTTTAGTACATCTTTAAGTCGCCGTTCAGCATTCCAGTACATGTATTAGAGCCTTGGTAAGACGGAAATTCTGCTCCAGGTATTTACGGAATTTGTGGAATTCAATCAATTCAAGGCATTAAAGGAATTCTTTGACTTTATCCAATTAATAAAATTTAAGGAATTTAATAAATTTCCGGAATTCACGAAATGCATGGCATTCACGAAATTCATGGAAATGAACGAATTCACGAAATGTATAAAATTCGCGGAGTTCATGAAAATAAAGGAGTTTACGAAATATTTTGATATTTCGTGAATTTCTTTATTTTCATGAACTTTGCCTGAATTCCGTGAGTATAAAGAATTCCATCAATTCCGTGAATTACGTAAATTCAGTGAAGTTCTTGAATGCCGTAAACTTATTAAATATTATAAATTAGCTAAACTCCGTACATTTAGTAAATTCCGTTAATTCTTTGGATTTCGCGGATTGCTTAATTTCCATGACTTCCCCAAATTCAAGAAATTTATAGAATTTACGAAATTCATATAATTTATCATCCCGTGAATTAAATGCATTTCTCGCGTTCCGTGAAATCCGAGAAGATACGACGGTAAATTTGCGGCAGCCGAGCAGTTGCATCGAAAGAAGCCTGGATATCTTGGACCGATTGGAATAAAGAAAACTGATCCTAATACATGCTTCTTTTCAGAAAGAATGGTCATAAGTTTGATAATAGTAATAACAATAGTGTACATTGGCGATTTGTTATTTGCATCAAAAAGTGTCAGCAAGACAAATTCAAAATGAAAGATTCGAGACGTTTAGAGAATGTCTTCTGAATCTACGTCCGGACTGATGGATCCAATAGAAAAATTAAAATATCACAAGAAAACTAAAAGAAGCAATTAAATAAACACATTGAGAACTGATTGGCATTTTCGGCTAGTCCTAGAAAAATCCATTAGAATGCAGCAAAAAGGGTATTTTAGATCGTCCGGGAAATGTCACAACATCTGCGCAAGGAACCATCAGCTAGGAAGCAAGAACATGAAAGCCAGTTGACTTATTTCAACAACTAACAAACTAACAAATAAAATATTATATTTTATGATAACAAGAACTCTTAAAAAGACCCAAACTTTCGTCGATTTTATTTCGTCCGATAATAATTTTATAATAATATAATTAATAATAATAATACATACTGCAGATGACGTTGGAACCGCCTATATTTAAAGCATTTTATTGCACGATTTAAAACATAAGTAGCTACAAAGTCTAAGGTTTTTAAAGCCAGAATTATTATATTTTCAAAATCTGGAGCGAGGACCTGAATAAACATCACGTGATTCTTAAGCAATCATGAAATGTTTTTGAACGTAAAATAAAAGTCCTGTAAAGGTAAATATATGACTCGAGATTGGCCAATTTTCAATTTAGTGATATAAAAATTTCCGGAAATTTCCCTTTAATAGTAAAAAAAGTCTTACTTAAAGTTCCTTCAACTCTAAATTTCTCTCGATACTTTTGCCGTGGAACTAAAAAAACGGAGTGACCGTACGGTTTTTAGATATTGCTAGGGTATACTTTGTATTTGCATGCAAGTTTAAAAAAATTATAATAATATTGTTAATTTACATTTCAATTTTTATACACAGAAATTCTCCTTGATATTATTTAAGCTTTGGCGCAAGAAATAAGGTCTCGGAACCCTTGCTTCAAGATCAACGCCCGTTGCTTAGAAAGCTTGGGTTTCGTGATTGAGGGTTAGATTTAAGGGTTAAGTTAGAAAGCAGCCTTAAGATGCACCTCGCCCTCTAGGTTCTGATGTTATATCTGATCAATATATACTTATCCTTTGATTTACGAACTCAATAAAGATTTATTATTATTATTATTTAGTTTTTTCAAAATGTTAGCAAACATAATTTTTCTCAAAGTTACGCGAATTTAAATTTTTGCTTTGTTTTTCAAAAGAAAGACAATTTTTTCAATTTATACTACAAAAGCTTTCGGTCTAATTGATATATTTATCAATTTCTTTTTGTTTCTAATAGCGCTCAATACCTTCTTTCAAATTCTGCCGGAATTATTTACAAGCTTCAACACTAAAAAACTGCAGCGCTGCTTTGTGCAAAATATAAAAATTTATATTCTCAAAATAACAACATTAAAATTTTTTTTCAATTTTTTTCTGAACTTATAGTTTATAAGGATGATATCTCGTACGTTTGATGCTTGCTTAATAAATTTTTCAGCCAGGACAATTCTTTTTTGTTACATACGAATTTTCTACTTTATCTTCGAATCAATAATAGATACAAAAAAATGTTAACATAAAATTTGACAGATATAAGTTCGTTGTTTGCGTGTCTACCAAATAGCGACTCTATTGTCAATGTTCCATGTAGCGGATCATCAAATCTGTCTTCTGAAAAAAAAACATTCTCGTTCCGAGTGTTCTTGCCGTACCAGGTCTGGGTCTCCTGCTGCCAGGCGCATACTCTTACCTACCAGTATTGCTTCTTCAGGTAGGCGTAAATATCGACTTGCCCAACTTTAAAATATATACTTATAATCCTCGGAGTAACTTTAATGGACGGGCAAAAATTAAAATGAAAAGCGGTAGGATTACCTTACTGAAGGCAAATGAATCTCTTTAAATTATATTGTAGTGCGTCTTGACATACAATAAACAACTAACTAGACTTGAGAATGTCTTCCGTGAAAAAAGTAATGTCCAAAATGAGTATCCAATACTTCATAATGTGGCGAGTCAACTAGCTGTAATCCGCAACAAAAATAAAAGAATACCAAGAATTCTCCGCAATAATTAATAACATTAAATTTAAATTCTTACAAGTTTCTTTAATCTCCCTTCACTTAACGGAAATTACATTTGAGTTGTGTTTCTCGACGTTATCTGTAAAACTGCTATCAAAGAGAACACAATCCAATTCGACACAGTGTCTTGTCAACAAGACTTAATGATGAATACTTAAAATTTTTAGTCTTTTAATCAAAAATTTTGCTTCTAAACAATTTTGTTGCGTAGACTTAAATTTTTAATCACGGATTTAGAGAAGAGAAAAGTGCTAAGGAAAGACGGAAGCATAGCTATTACAGCTTTCACTCCTGAAGTGGCAAGAAAGGAATAGTCACCTTAACAAATACGGCAACGAGAGCAAAAGAATGTTTGTAAAAAATAAACTCGGACATTCGGGGTCCATTCAAGGAACAATCTTTAGGCGAATCAAATTTCGTGGTTGTAAAGCAACCCCTAGAATAAATCTTTCAGGATTAGAAAAAATGTTTTTAGAGTGTGAAGAATATGCCATGGTGGGTTATTCATGTAAATGAATTTGCAAAGGTGACGCTAAGACTACTTTGATAAAGAAATCGTAAAAAAATCAACTATGCACCATTCAAGTACGAAAAATAATGCAAAGGAAAAACAGGAAACGGGACACAAAATACGGCATCACGAAGACCGAAACTCTACCGGTCTGGAAAATTAGGGAGACTCATCAAAATTGTCTAGGAGTTGGCAAACTTGATGGAAACATTAATGGATAAACCAATCATCACATATCATCGGGCTCTTCGCAACCTAAAGGAACAAGATTGTACAGTCGAAAAATATAAATCTAGACTTGTGGAAGCCAAGTAGTTTTATGGAAAGCGGTCTGGCAGTAATGTTTGTCGATTAAATAGACTTTGCTACTGTGTAGAAAACTAAGCGGACTTCTGGAAACGATTTGTATAAAGAAAACTGATGCTGCTTCATCCTTCTTCACATACAGAATTGACAAAAATACAATCATGACAATAATAAACGCCACGAGATAATGATAACAAAAAAATGTATATACTCTAATAAAATAATAAATTGTTAATTAGATATGTTCTTAGCTAAATTCTTCTTTGTTGCAGTACATTTTTCGTTCTTATTGCAAAAAATGAGGGTCATTTATATTCTGGTTTTTCAATTGGCGATCCTCCTTCATTCTATTGGTGAATATAACACTCTACTATATCTATCATTTCAAAAACGTTTTTATAAGGTGTATATGGATATTCTCATTAAAATTCTATCTTATTTTATTAGCATAGGAATTATTTCGAATCTGATGGTATCGAATCCTGAATCATTTATTAATATCTTGTTAATTAGTAGATTAGTAGGTCCTAGAAAATAGAATTCGATAGATTAGGATGTTGAGGAGAGTTAATAAACTTCCAGTTGTACATAATTGACAGAAAAACTTTTAAAATTTTTAAACAAACATATTAAGCTAGGTATTTTTAAGATTTTGAGACCTAAGATTTAGAATCATATAAATTGAGTGTGAAAATGTTCATAGAAAAGTATAAGTTTTCCTGACGGATGGAGTGTAGCAGAACATTTTGAACTTGCATATGAAATTAATTGTATAAAAAAAGTCTGTATTCTGTAGGCACGATAACTTTTAAAAGATTGATCAGATTAAATTCTGCTTTGGCACCCTTTTTTTAAGACCTAAAAAGAAAAAGCGAGTTAGTAAACCAACTATTTTGGATAAAAATTCAAAAATTTAGCGCATTTTTAAAATATTTGAGAGAAAAACATTTATTTTAAAAATCCCCACAAGATTATCATGAGAAATTGTTAAACTTTGTCGAAAAGACGAAAAATTAAATTTTGATCGTACCAAAAACAAGGAAAAATAAAAAATTCCATTTTGCGATTAAAATATATAAAACACGAGAAAAAATGGAGTAACTAAAATTTGCGCGTAGTTTTTGTTTTATTCGTAGAAAGAAACTTTCCAACTCAAAAAATTAAATTTTTAGAAAATCCGACACAAATTGCAAATAAAATTAACAGACGTAAATTGCTCACCCCAGAAAGATCTATAAATATGTTTAAATCATTTTTAGATAGACATGCTTAGATTTTGGACATGATTTGCTTAAGCCTTAAAGGATAAATTTCCAGATACACCTTTAGATATTTTTGGCTTAAAAAACTCGGGGGTAGTATGGAAACAATGGAAAATAGTAAAAAGAAATTTCTAAATCATCAGTGATGATTTATATGTTCAAACAAAATACTCCCAAAAAAGGAGGCAATAGCAAAGAAAATCGCAAATTCTGTGTTGTGTGAGACACCCAGTTTGTCCTTCAAGTGTTAAATAATTGGTCTACAATGTGTTGAAAAACAAAATTTTTTAGCAAAGGCAGCCAACCAAATTTTATACGCAGACGTGGAGGGGATAAGCAAATAAAAAATGTGGTTATTTAAATTTATCCACAGATTAGAGCTATTTCTCATCCTTTTCCGAGGAAAATGCAATCATGGAACTATTGGATGATTTGATAAAGTTGGAGCATATAACAGCGAGTTATTCAGAGAGTGTTTCTTACTTAATGTTCCTACTAAGAAGAATAATAAAGAACCTCCAACGCGTGCTGATATCAAAAAATTGTATTCAGCATAATTTTGATCAAATTTCCTGTTGAACGTAAGGTTTATGAATTGTGGCAGATTAAGAAAAAATAAAAAAATGCATTTCGCATCAAAAATATGAAAAGATGAAAGAAAAATGTTAAAAAGAGAAATTAGTTACACAAAAAAAACTAAAAAATGATTTCAGACCTTTTGTTAATACAACGCACAGTTTTTTAAATTACATTAAAAATATATTATTCTCTCAATAGGAGTTATTTTTAAACCAAAGTTATGCTGCATACATAAACAATTATTGCTATTTCATTATTTATTACGGAATTATATAAATACTGAAAAAATCCAGCGCCAGTATTGTGATAAAAATGAGGGGGTTAAGGCCGATAGAGCTTCGAGCAAATTAATTATCTTCTTAACATGAAATAAAGATAAATTAATAAATTTATTTAAAAGCACATGGGTTTTGATCGTTTAGTAATGTTTGCAAGTAATATATTTTGCCACTTATTATTGCTTGAGGAACAAAAATGTTCTTGAACATTACTAATAATTAAAATAACCTATTTTTGCAGAGTTATCCCAACCTTAAGAAATGTAATTTTCTGCTTCTTCATACAGATATAAGTTCGCCATTCGATTGTCTACCCAATGGCGAGCCTATTCCTGGTGTTTCTCGTAACGGATCATCACCACGTCCTTCTTCTTCTGAAAGACAACATTGTCATGCCGAGTCCGCTTCCCGTGCCAGGTCCAGGTCTCCTCCTGCCATAAGCATACACTTACCTACCAGTATTGCTTCTTTAGACGGGCGTATATATGAACTTGATCAACTTCAATTTTTACGAATTATTCCCGCTAAAAATCCACGTCGACAATTCGAACTTCGAAGATACTCTTTTCGTGCGGATGATCGAATTCGAATCCTGACAGGACGGTGCACCTACGAGGCCGTTCCAGAAGAAGAACAAATTGTATTATCTACAATCGATAGTGACATCTATGCAATATTGAAGAGTAGCAATGTTTTTTCTGGAATATATACTTATAATTCTAGTCGTCGCTCTCAAGGACGGGTAAAACTAAACATGAATAGCGGGACGATTACCTCACTGAACAATAAAGAAATCGAGGAAACCCCGGTAGGCCCGTTGCGCCGAATCTCTTTTAATTATAGCGTAGTGCATGTTAACATGCAATAAGCAACTAACTAGACTTGAGAAATGTATTCCGCGAGAAAGTAATGTACAAAATAAGTATTGGCAATAAAAGAACACCTTAATTTCTCCTTAATAATTCATTAAATTAATGTAAAATTGTAAAAATTTTACAAATTTCCTTGAGTTGACGAAAATGTCCTTTGAGTATTCTTCCTCGACGCTACCAGGAAAACTAGTCTTAAAGAGAACACATTGAAATTGGACACAGTGTTTGTCAACACAACTGAATGTTGAGAACTATAATTTTTTGTTTTCTAAATAAAAAATCCTACTTCTATACAATCTTGCTGCTGATTCTAAAATTTCTGATCTCGAATTTTGCGTTTTGTTCGAAAGCAAGAATAAAGATAGGATGAGAAATGGCGGTACCATAGACTGTTAAAAATGTTTGAAATTCTATCAAACTTCTACAACTATTTTACAATACAGTCGTAAGGTACAATTGCATGCGTAGTATTAGAATGAGCATATTTAAATACATATATTGTCGATGTATTTCAAGCTTAAAGTCACCGTTCAGCATTACAATACATCCGTTGGTAAGTCTTGGTGAGACGAGAATTCTGCTCCAGGCTTTCACGGAATTATTGGAATTTAAGCAATTAAGGAATCAAAGGAATTCTGCGACTTTAACCAATTCATTGATTTCAATGAATTCAAGGAATTCTCGGAATTAACGAAATAGATAGCATTAACGGAATTCATGAAAATAAAGGAATTCACGAAATATATGAAATTCGCGGAATTCATAAAAATAAAGGAAATCACGAAATATGAAATTCTCAAAAGTCGTAGAATTTGTGTATTTTAAGGACTTCGCGTTATTCACTAAATTTGCGGGATTTGTGAAATTCAGGCAATTCCGTGATTTAATGAAATTTTATCAAATTCCTGGAATTTGATAAATCCGTCGTAATCCAAAAATTCCGTGTATTCCATGAATTCCGTGAAGCCCATAAATTCCGACAATTCTCTGACTTTCGTAAATTTTATAAATTCTGTTAATTGTACGAGTTCCCTGAATTCACTGGATTTCGCGAATTCCATATATTCAATAGTTGAATTTGGTGAATCCCGCAGGTTTCATCAATTCCCTGAATTTCATCCATTTCGTGATTTCCGTTAATTCCTTAAATTTCAAAAGAATAACATCAATTCCGTGAATTCCATATAAAAAAATTTTTTTTTTAATTAAAGGTGTTTATTTTAGAAAAATAGATTTTTTTCCCAAAAAAAACACGATGCAATTTTTAAATTTTCAACCTTTTTTAATTTTTCGGCGTTTTTTTAAGGAACCCATAACTTTTGAGGAAAACATGAGGTTTGCAGATCAGAAAAAATACGTATCGCCAAACTTCTTCTAAAAACAACATATTATCGCACTTCTAAACTATCTTCAAGAAAAATACTATTTTTCGTATTTTTCAAATTACAATGTTTATTTTATCATCGAAATTTAATTTTTAAGATAAGAGAAAGTAATTTTGCACAGAATAAAGACCATGAAAGTAAGAGAAGGTTAAGACTAAGGCACGATTAAATATTACATAATTCTTGGGAAGTGGTAGTAAAAAGTTTTAAATCGGAGATTGGAAATTTTTGCAAAACCAAAAACACGATATTTGTCGAGAGCGTTATATCTGTATGCTTATAATTTTCTAAACAAATAACCTGCCTAAAGAACTAAATAACCTATATTTTAATAAAACAAAAACTTCTATTTTCCAGAAAAAGAATGCGAAATACTAGAGAAACTACAGACTGATTTTGAATTTTTGTCAATTTAAAATCCAAAACAATTTATATTATTTAACAAGAAAATTCTTTTTTTTTGCAATTTACAGAAATTCCATCTCTTAAAGGTTTTCACATTTATCAAAAAGGCTTTAACTGAGTGCAAAAAGAGTGTGTTCACAATTATGTCTGTACAAATTTGACTTTTGATTTTTCGTTTTCGATCTCCTTTTACCAAATTAGTCAACATTAACTAGTACCCCTGAGCTTTTAAAATTGGTATAGGGTCTTAAATAAAAAAAGTTCGCCTCCGCAAAAATGAAAAAAATAAGTGCATTTTATTAACTTTTTGTCAATTAAAGCTAAATTGCCTCTTCAGGATTGTTCAAGGAATAATTCACACCAAATAACTTTAGAATTAACGCCTCTAGTTTCTTTGTATTGTGCCCGGAAATTCTCCTAAAAATGAAAACGTCTGCAATTGGATTCGTGGATAGTGAAGAGAGTAACAGCGAGTAAAAGTCGGATTTAGAGCAGGAAATATTTAGTACACAGAAAGAGGAGATCAAAGAAAGGATGGCAAGTATGAAGTACAAGAAAACTATAACAAATAAGAGATTAAGAGCAAAAAGCGTAGGCTTGAATAAGGCTTTTACCAAAAGAAAGAGAGGGGAGTGGAAAAGCATTGAAGAGAAGAACGATTTAGGTTCTAATTTAAAATATCCAAAAATGTTTAGATCGCCGTCGGAAAAGCAGAGTTTGGTAGAAAAAAGTGTGAACAATATGGGGGATGAAGGAAACGGAGATGAAACCGAAGATTAGAGGAAACAGAAAAGACGGAAATAAATTCGCGAAGTCGTGATAGAAGTAATTAGCATTTATGAAGAAACGCAGGAAAAAAGGCGAGAGGAATTAAGGAAACAATTTAGGCGGGAAATGGCTCAACTCAGGAAAGAATTGAAATTGACAATAAAAAGGTGGATATGCAAGGAAGCATAAGGAACATAGAATGCTCGTACCGAGATCTTGTTGGGGGCGATTGTAGGAACATGGAGAAGGAATGACAGAAATATAGAACAAAGAATAAAAAAGAAAGAGAGGGAAATAAGAAAAAGAAACATAGTGATAAAGGGTATAAGATTAGAGGGGAAGGAGATGTAGGAAGAAGTGGAAGAAGTACTAAAAAGGATGGATGCTAAGGAGATAGAGGAAATACGAAGTGTACGAAGGGAAGAACGAAGAAGGGAGAGAATGGTACTGGTGAAACTATAAAAAAGGGAACATAAGAGGGAAATGATGATAAATATGAGAGAGGAAGGAACTGGAAATAGAAAAATAAAAAATAGTAAGAGGCAAAAAGAGACAAAAAACGAATGTAGGGAAGAATGGAGGATATGTTACTAGATTATAGCAGGATTAGAGAGAAAGGATAGGGAATTTATGAGAAATTTGACACAATAGGATTTTTTAATAATGACAAAGACGTGGCTAGATGAAAAGGGATGGGAAAGAATAAGGGACAGATTATTAAGAGGTTACGAATAGCAAGTATAAAATCAAAGAGAAAGAATAAAAAGGATAAAGCAATGCGAGGAATGGTATTGAGAGAAAAGGTGATAATAGTGAGAAATGAATATATAGTAGAGAAAGATAAGAAAGAGAGGAAAGAGAAAAAAGGAGGAATAATAGTAGAAGATGTAAAGATGGTAAGATAGAAGTAGAAGATAGTGGGGGTTTATGTGTACGAAAATATGCAGGAGAAAGCAGAGGAGTTGAAAGAAATTATGGTAGAAAATAAAGAAGAGATTAGACTTATAATAGACGAGGAAAGATATTGAGAGTTTACAAGAAAGGTGTATAAGGTGGACATTAGGGATAGATTATAGGACGCTAGGATATATGGTGAGAGAAGAAACGCAATGGGATTAATTAAGTATTAGAGAGGCAAAGAAGGCATGGAAATTTGAGACAAAGCTGATGAAGGAAAAGAAGGGGAGTTAGCGTAGAAAGTGTTTGATAAAGGTGGAAGAGAGGAGAGGAAGGGCGATAGAATTAACGAGATAGGAAGAAGTAAACTATAAAGAATTGGAAAAAAGGACAGGAAAAGCTAATTAATGGAAAGATGGGATATGATTGAGCAATCAAATTTTTTTAACTTATTATATTTATTATATTTCTTCTAATTACAAGTTATTTTTAAACATACCATAAAATAAAGAAAAATAGTTATAGTCCCCAAATCCACTATCCTGTTTTTAAAATTTAGATGGGAAGATATAGTTGAATCTTGTTTAATCTGTAGTGGTTTTTAAGGTGAATATTAACATTTTTCTAACAAAAATTCGCTGGTTAAGAACCATACTTCATATTAGTCCACAAGAAGCTTACAAGACTTCTTCGTCATTTAAGTAGGTCAAACCTCATAAGGATTTGAGACAAAAAATTGTATTTTTTAAAAACCAACCTTTAAATTTCAAATTCTCAAAACTTCAGAAAAATATTTTTTCCTGAAAACAATGACCTTTCTGTTCACCCTTTTCCCTTCCAGAAAAATGTATCTGATAATACTTTCCCTAATTGCAATTTTTTGTTGGTCCTATAGATGCAGAAAAAATACATTATTTCTTAAGACAAAAACTTAAAACATTTAACAATTAATAATTTGAAAATTTTTATTATTGAACGTACTTTTTTCAAATCGGTTCTTAAAAATCGGTTTTCTTAAATCGGTTCTATTAAACGTAAAAAAATGCTTGTATTATATGAATTAAAAGCTTGTACTTTGAAAAGAAGATTTTCTACTATTTTCTCATTTCTATAGGGCTAACCTGGAACTCAGGTATCAGGTTATGTTGTTCTTATGTATACTTTGTAGGATGTCTGTGATTGGTCAGAGAGACTCATCGCGGGGACTGATATTGGACAATCAAGTCATTTTTAGAAAATCCGGAAGTATGGAAAGACAAATCGGATTGGCATTATATCTATTGCCCCTATTGACGTTATTAGGGTGTCTTAATGTTTCAATTGCTACTCTCTGTTTTTTCGGAAAGATATTGTGATACTATAGACCATTTGAAAACTAAAATCTTAAACCAATTCAACCTTTAACCGGAATTTTGTTGCTGCTATGTTGTTGAAACTTTTGTTATCTGACCACATGGACTAGATTAACTAAATAAGTTTTTTTGATTTCATCAATAAAATACATACTAATATCCAGTTTGTATCAGTTTACAAGAGAGCTCATAAAGCATCAGGACATGCAGTTTATAGAAAACACACCCATTCAACCGGATGCCTAAATGCCTACACCCACCATCCACCATTTAAAAAAAACCGGTCGTCAACGTTAAACAAATTCCAATACAGAACGATTATACAAACAAACCCGAAATATAAAGGAACATGAGCGTAATGTTAGGCTGAAATATTTCACGCAATCAGAACTACCTGAGCATTATATCGAAACAGGACATAACATCTAATTTGACAAAACTACCGTCATCGCAAAAAATCACAATATTTTTCCAAGAAAACATAGATAAGCAATCGAAATCTTAAAACACCCTGATAACATTAATAAGGAAAATGGATAAAAAGAAAACCCAATTTATCTTTCATTTTTCGCGGATTTTCTAAATATTCATGATTAGCCAATCAGGTTCGAAAACAATTGTAGAGACAGTTGATGCTTGAACAAATGTAAAACTTTTTTTATTTTGAAACATACTTAAACTTCGAAAATTTAGAGTTTAAAAATGTTTTAAAAATGTTTCAAATGTAAAAATCCCTAATGAAATTGCTGTATCTTCAGCCTTGGGAAAAAAATTTGGTGATCCTTACAATACCGATAAAATTTCTGTGAACAATATCATTGCCAATATTAAAAACTCCATAAAATGTTTTAATAATAACGAGGATAAATTATAAATTGAAAATTAGAAGAACGTCACTAAAATAATTTCAATTCAGAACTCAAATAATAAATTTATAAACAATAATATTACAGAGAACTTTGTATATTTTCCAAAAAACCACAAAGATTGAATATTTGGAAAAGCCGCTAAACGCAAGATTATGGTAGCAGCGAACAGAAATGATTATAATTACACTAAAGAAAACAGTCTGATGTTAAACCTAATTTAGTTCCAACAGTCGAAAATAAATGCAATAATATTATTTTGAGATGAGAAAATAAAATATATAAAGATACAAAGATTGAAGACCCATAGTAATATTCTGGCGAAGTCTTATGCATTCCCAAAGGTACATAACCCGGGTCAAAACTGAAGATTAATTGTTTCCACAATTAGCTCACCAACTTGGATTCTAGCAAAATACTTACTAAATAATTTAAAACCTATTTTAGGAAAAACTGAGTCGTTTACAAACACTATTTGTTACCTTAAGCAAAATATTATTAACATTAGAATGCCTTCTGCCCATTCATGAGTATCGTTAGGTCTCGTTTCACCGTTTGACATTATACTTCTGGATTTAGCTTTAAATTCTATAGAAGGAACATATAATTTATATAAAAACTTAACAAAAATATCAAAAAATGAAATTTTAATTGCTGTTAGAACTGCTTTTAATAATACGGTGTTCTCTTTTATTAAAAATTTTATAAGCAGTTATCAGGATGTCCAATGGGATCTCCTTTCTCTCCTATAGTATTAAACTTTGTTATGGAAGATGTTAAACGATGAGCCTTACCCAGATTATAATTCAAACCAATTTTTTGTAAACGTTCCGCAGATGACATTTTTACAATTGTTACAACTTAGATAATTATAGAGATTTTAACTGTATTTAAAAGGATCGATGGAAAGATTGAATTTAATATTGAAAACGAAAAAAGAACATTTGAAGTTTCTTAGATTTGAAAATTCAAAAAATACATGATGGGAGTTCAATAAATATCTGGTTTAAGAAACTATCTTGGTCCGGTTCTTTTATATAAGATTGGTCTGAAATTCAATTTTTATAAAGCTCTTTTTCTACATCTTCTAAAACAACATTTCAAACTACAGAAGACAGCGGAGAGCCCATAGGACAACAGTTCAATTGTTTTTAATATTTTCTATTAAAGGAGAAAACCATGTTATTAAAAACAATTCTAGTAGTTACTATAAAATCATTTTTTGTTATTTTAGTTAAATTGTGATTTTGTCTTAATTTCTCTGCAACGCGATCAAAAAGGTCTAATTGTATGTTGTCAAACTATTGAAACAACAACTAATGAAACCAATGAATGCGTTTGAGGAACTGTAATCTTTTTTAATAATACATTGATGATTTCCTTAATACTTTTAATAGTTTAAAGAACAAAATTAGAACAAAATTCAATAAATTATCTTGATTTAAAAATTATAAAAACACCAAAACGTGAGTTGATTACTAACTGGTTTCCAAAAGATCCATGGTCTGGCAGACATTTTAATTTTGATTCCCATCATTTGTATTGTCAAAAGATTGGCCTAATAAATGGTTAAGTAAATAGATGCATTCTGTTGAGTAATATAAAATTTAGGAAAGTAAATTTAGACCAAATTAAAATCATAATTATTGAAAATAGTTATCAGCTTCCTTTGATAAATAGTATTATTAGAGAAAGAATTCATAAAATCTTTAATCAGTTTCAGGTTATCCCTGAAAAAGTGAACTGCAATATTTACGAAACTTAGGCCAAATTTGCAGTTTCGAACGCGATTGTAACCTGAAATATCTCTTTTTATGTATCAGGTAACTCATTATCAAATATTATTATTTTTTAAATATATATTTTTTATTTTCTTTTTTAAATGAGATCAAAATGAGATTCAGCAAAGTTTTAGAGAATTTTTATCAGAAGACATGCTGCTAGTTATGTATTAAAATTTTGTATTTTTAGCGATAAGAATTGAAAATTTAAAAGAGATACGACTAGAACGATAAGTTACTATTAGTTGCCCTGAACAAATTCTATCTATAAGATAGAAGAGATCTATAAGATCTATAAGATAAAGATAATCATACAATAATTATCTACTCTTATAAAACATCAGAATATTAATTATATACGCAGTTGACTAAATTCTTAATCGCGATCATAAACTGTTTTTCTCCTAATTGCAAAAAATGGGAATCGTTTACTTTCTGGTCCTCGCGACAACGCTAATCCTTAATTCTGTTGGTAAATATAATACTCTAATATCTCTATAATTTTAAAAATCGTAAAGCCAATCATGAACCATTAATTAAGGAATAAAGAAAGAAATAGAAAGTGACATCAAGTTTAAGAATCGTTGACCTTATATAAATGAGAACAAGAATAAATTTATATAAAACAGAAAATCAAATTGCTTGGCAGAATCCATTTTCTTCGTATAGAGAATTAAAATTTAATTTATCAAACCGCACGAAATAAATTCTATTAGCAGATTTGTTAAAAAAGACCAAAAAATTAATTAAGCATTTTTTCTTCAATTCAACTGGATTTTTGTTAATTCAGCTGTACATTAGGCTAAGTCACCTTTTACATGCATTTTTCCACTCATTATTGTTTAAAGAACAAAAACGTTCTTGCATATGCCAAATGATTAAACTGATCTATTCTTACAGAGTTATCCCAGTCTAAAAAAATGTAAACTTGTGTTTCTCCTTACAGATATAAGTTCGCCGTTCGATTGTCTACCCAATGGTGACCCTATTCCTAATATTCCTCGTAACGGATCGTCATCACGTCATTCTTCGTCTGAAAGACAACATTATTATACCGAGTCCTCTTCCCGTGCCAGGTCCAGGTCTCCTCCTGCCATAAGCATAGACTTTTCTACTGGTATTGCTTCTTTAGACGGGCGTGAATATGAACTTGATAAACTTCAATTTCTTTAAGTTATTCCCGCTAAATCCACGTCGACAATTCGAACTTCGAAGATACACTTTTCCCACGGATGAACGAATTCGAATTCTGACAGAACCTGGTGTCTACAAGCCCGTTTCGGAAAAAGAACAAATTGTATTATCTACTGTTAATAGTGAAATCTATGCATTATTGAAGAGTAGTAATGTTTTTTCTGGAATATATATTTATAATTCTAGGTTTTCGCTCTCAAGGACGGATAAAACTAAACATGACTAGCCGGATGATTACCTCACTTAACAAGAAAGAAATCGAGGAAACCCCGGTAGGCCTATCACGCCGAATCTCTTTGTATTATATCGTAGTGCATGTTAATATGCTATGAACAACTAACTAGACTTCAGAAATGTATTCCGTGAAAAAGTAATGTACCTAATGATTATCCAATAACTCCTAAAGTGGCGAATCATCTTGTTTTAATCCGTAATAGAAATAAAAGAATACCTTTATTTCTCCTGGATAATTTATAAAATTAGTTAAAAATCCCTAAAACTCTACAAATTTTCTTCAATTGACAAAAATGACGTTTGAGTTTCCTTCCTCGGCGTTATCCGCAAAACTAGTCTCAAAAAGAACACGTTGCAATTTAACACAGTGCTTGTTATCAAGACTGAATGTTGTAAGCCAAAAATTTTTTTTATATATAAAAAATACTGCTTCTATACTATCTTGCTGTTCATTTTCAAATTGCTAACCACAGATTCAGTGTTTTTTTCAACAGCAAGAAGAAAGAAGGGATGAAAAATGGCGATACCATACACTGCGAAAAATGTTTGGAGTTTTATCAAACTTGTACAACACTTTAAAATACAATCGTAATGTAAAATTGCAAACATAGTACTAGAATGACCATATTTAAATACATATATTGTCAATGTCGTAAATCTTGATGTCACCGTTTAGCATTCTAATACATTTATTAGAGCCTTTGTAAGATGAAAATTGTGCTCCAGGTATTCACGGAATTAATCGAAATTAAGGAATTCGCCTAAAGTATGGAATTCGCCTAATTCATGAAAATAAATGAGTTCACAAAATATTAAATGTAAAGCCCGTAAATTTCGTCAATTCCATGAATTTCACGAATTCCGTTAATTTTGCGAATTCCGTGAGTTCACTTAGTATTTTGTTTTACTTTCCTGGAAACGGCCGCTTTAGATGATCCTGAAAAGCCGGACGGCTTTAAAGAATAAATCTTGAAGGACTTAACTATGCAGAATTTAAATACTAAAAATTATGCGAAAGAAAAATAGGAAACCGGCCACAAAAAATACAGCCGAAAAATACAAAGCTAAACTTGCGGAAGCCGAGCAGTTTCATCAAAAGCAGCCTGGAAGAAATATTTTTCGATTAAATAAAACTATCTAGGTATGGAAAACTTAACGCATATCCTGGAATGATTAGCATAAAAAAACTGATGCTAATATATGCTTCTTCTCATGCTATGCTCTAAGACAAATTCAAAAAGAAAGATATGGGTCTTTTAGATGATGTCTACTGAATCTACGTCCGGAATGATGGATCCAAAAGAAAAATTAAAATATCATAAGAAAACTAAACTAGGCAATTGAAGTAACGCATCTAAAACTGATTGACAAATTTTGGCTTATCTTTTTAGTATGTTCAACGCTGATCCCAAAAAATTTCATTAAAATGCAGCAAAAAGGGTTTTTAGATTGACCGGGAAATGTCACAACATTTTCGTAATTACCAATCAGCTAGGAAGCAAGAAAATGAAAGCCAGTGTACTTATTGACCGTGGAAGCGCAATATATGGAATTTTCCAAAATAGCCAATCTAAGTTACTCTAACAAATAAAATATTATATTTTGTGATAAGCAGAGTGTTATTCATTTAAGTAAAGGTACAGTCTTTATCAAACATAGTAAGCATATAGACTTTTATTTACATTTTTTGCATGATAATCTAGAAACAAAAAAAAAAAATTACATGTTATTTCGGCTGCTTTTATTTTGACTTCTTGATTGACCGTAAGACTAAATATATTTCTGAATTTAGCTGAAATACTTATTGGTAACCTGATATCTCAGTTTCAGGTTATCCATGAAAAAATTATCTGCAATGTTCACGAAACATCGAAAAAATTTGCAGGTTTGTACACGATTGGAACTCGAAGTATCTGTTTTTATCAGGTAAAAAAACGGGATCATAATTGGATTCTACAACGTTTTAGAGAATTTTTATTAAAAGATATGCTTCTTGCTATATAGTAAGATATTATAATTTTAGCGATAAGAATTAAAAATATAAGCGATACGACTATAACGATAAGTTTAGTGCTAGTTTCCCTGAAAAAATTTCTTTCTTCGGCTGATTTATGAATTATAAGTAACTAAGAAGAAGAAGCTCGAATACTACGATCTATAAGATAAGGTTAATCATACAATACTTATATACTCTTGTAAAACATCAGAATAATAATTAGATACGCTGTTAACTAAATTCTTTTTCTCCATTTTAAACAGTTCTTCTCCTAATTGCAAAAAATCGAATTCGCTTATATTTTGATCCTTACGTATTATTTACCTGAGAACAAGAATAAATTGATATTAAACAGAAAAGCAAATTATTTGGCAGAATCCATTTTCTTCGTAGAAAAAATTTAAATTTGGGTATAAAACTTCACGAAATAAACTTTAGTAGTAGATTTGATAAAGATGATCAATATAATTAGCAGGCACTTTGTCTTTAATTTAACTGGATTTTTTTAAATTAAATTGTATTGAATACTTTTTGAATATAACAAGATTCCTGTCGTGCTAAAAAACATTGTGAACTAGAAGCTACAATTTTAATAGTGAAAATGGAGAAATATTTGGAAAAGCGATAAAACTAAACGTCTTTCTTCAAAACCATTTGCTCATTCGTTGCTTTTTAAAAAAAGTAACTAGCATCACAAAATTTTAAAAAGTTCACTTTTTAAATAAATTGTTCAAAAGCTTTCGAAATAAAGTAATCTATTTTGAAATGTCAATTTTTTTCAAACCAAAAATTCTGTAATAATAGATCTTTTTTTCAATTTTATTAATCATTGAAAAGAGAGGCAACTTTTGACATTGATTGTTCAAAGTGTACATACTTAAAAGACTACCTATGTTAGCATGTTTTAAACTTTACGTAAGGCTGAATCCGTATATGTGAAAGTCATTCTATGGCACGTATTAAAAAATAATTAGCTGTAAAGTCCGAAGTTTTTGAAGAAAACACATCGTTTCTAAATTAAGCGTTTAACCTATCATTAAGTTTAGTCATTTTTTTTACAAAACGCTTTAAATTGATTAAACCTAAAGCTTATCATACTTTTTAAATCTAGAGCAAAGACGTAAATAAACATCACGTGATTATTAAACAATAATCAAAAGTTATGTATGAAATATAAATATTTACATTTCAAAAAAACAAGCTCGATGCCTAAGTTCCAAAAGCTAAAGATAACATAAAAAAATGTATATTTTCTTAAAGAATATTGAATTGTTAATTGGTTGCGTTCTTAGCTAAATTCCTCATTATTGCTTTAAACAGTATTTCTCCTTATTGAAAAAAATGGATATGAGTTATATCCTGGTCTTCCCATTGACGATCGTCCTTAAGTCTATTGGTGAATATAATACTCTACTATATCTATAATTTCAAAAACGTTTTTATGAAGTTTATATGGATATTCTGATTCTGATATAGATAGGTTGAGTCACGTTTCATATCCATTTTGTCACTTATTATTTCTTGAGGAACACAAATGTTCTTGCATATTCCAAATCATTAGGATGAGAAATAATTAAGTTGCAGAGTTATTCCAACCTTAGGAAATGTTATCTTCTGCTTCTCCATACAGATTTAAGTTCGGCTTTCGAGTGTCTACCTAATGGCGACCCTATTCCTGGTATTCCTCGTAACGGATCATCTTTACCTCCTTCTCCTGAAAGACAACATTATTATGCCGATTCCTCCTCCCGTGCTAGGTCCAGGTCTCCTCCTGCCATAAGCATACACTTACCTACCAGTATTGCTTTTGCAAGCGGGCATAAATATGAACTTGATCAACTTCAATTTCTTCGAGTTATTTCCGCTAGAAATCCGCGTCGACAATTTGAACTTCGAAGATACACTTTTTCCACGAATGAAAAAATTCAAATACTGACAAAACCTGGTGTCTACAAGCCCGTTGCGGAAAAAGAACAAATTGTATTATCTACAATCGATAGTGACATCTATGCAATATTGAAGAGCAGCAATGTTTTTTCTGGAATATATACTTATAATTCTAGCCGTCGCTATCACGGACGGGTAAAACTAAACATAAATAGCGGGATGATTACCTTATTGAAAAAGAAAGAAATCGAGGAAACCCCGGTAGGCCCGTCACGCCGAATCTCTTTAAATTTTAGCGTAGTGCTTGTTAACATGCAATGAACGACTAACTTAACTTGAGAAATGTATTCCGTGAACAACTAATGTACAAAATAAATATCACCTGCAAAACTAGCCTTAAAGAGAACACATTGCAATTCGACACAGTGTTTGTCAAGTAGACTGAATGTTGACAACTAAAATCTTTTGTTTTATAAAGCAAAAATACTGCTTGTATACAATATTGCTGCTCATTCTTAAATTTCTAATGACGAATTTAGCGTTTTGTTCAACAGCAAGAATAGAAAAATGATGAGAAATTGCGATATTATACACTGTTAACATTTTTTAGAATTTTATCACACTTGATATGGTCTTACATATCCTCCTCGGTCGAGTGCATGATTTTGATGATTGTTCTCTCTCATAAGATAAAGAGAGAGGAAAGGATTAGTTCTGAGGGGTTCCGCCAGAGGGAGTAAGAGAATTCCGGCTGGTAGGGGGAGCCCGTCCATGGTCCAAACGAACAAACAAAAAGAGAGGAAAAAAAAAGTAGTAGGGTTAGAATCCAGCCGAGTACAGCTGGTATGCCAGCCGTATCAGCGGAACGAATGAGCTGGTATGCCAGCCGACCCGTGAAAGG
>JAAAKG020178795.1:0-26290 GCA_010014905.2 Druon quercuslanigerum
GCGTTGTGGAGGGGGGGAGGGAGGTTCGCATGCGGTACGTGGTTGTGCGTTGGTTGCTTTTATTCTGTATACAAGAGGGTGGGTCAAAAATGCATTGCAAATTTTTTTTCACTCTAGAGGGCAAGGCATTCCCCCACCCCCAAAGTTTCCATTTCCGGAGAAAGAAAACTCGCCATTTTCTTCTTCGAAATTCGAATATTAAGACGTAATATAATATTTGTGTAAAAAAATGTTTTAATTGCAAAAAGTGATCCGTTGAATAAGCGTCTCAACAACACTTCAAAATCCCATTTAGTTGACATGGCTAAATTTTTAATTTTCGAAAAATTTAACTTACGTTCCAGGATTTCATCTAAACGTGCCAAACTTTTTAGGGATTGAAGAGGAGTGTACGAAATAAAACCATACTAATAATTTTTAATTCCAACCTTTCCACACCCTCCCCACAGCGCCCCAAATATGACCCAAAAATAAAAAAACTTCATTCATTTTTCAGACAAATATTTACTAGTGGATAATTTTAATATTTCCTAGGACTTTTTTAAAACAATTTTCAATTGTTTAAACAATTTTATATTATTTAAACAATTATTAGTTTTAGGCTAAAAAATAATCGTATTTTCTGATAGAAATGCAATATTTTATCATTGTTTCGAGTAGTACATTATTTTAAAACATTTATCTTATATTTATAAAATATCAAAAATTGAAATAAAATAAATATCAATCTTTTATTGTTAGAAATATTAATAAATGTATTGTGTTTGGATTATTAATTTTCAATGTTATTAATAATATAATAATCTAAAGACATTGGTTAGAATCAACAAAACAAAAAATAAAAAATATATAAAACATTTAGTTATTTAAAGAATTTTTTTTATTTTAAAAATGTCTAAAAATTGAGCCAGAGATGTCCACTTTTGTTCAAATTGGTATCCTACGCTACTTTTTATTGAATAATTACATAATTATGATACATATCTTCTAATATTTAACAAATTTCTATTTGTTTAAACAATTTTTATTTTCCTAAGCAGTTATTTTTCGATAACTAAAAAAATAAACTAAAATAGAACACATACAATTAATTACGATTTTAAAAGTATTTTTGGAAAAGTTCTTATTTAAACAAATTATATTTGTTTAGGCAATTTCAAAGTGTTTAATGTATTCTTTCTATGCACTATAAATTCAGAAACATAATTTTATGTGTTCTATTTTATTTAATTTTTTTAGTTATTGAAAAAAAAACAAAGAAAAAAAATTAATAAATAAAAAGCAAATCAATATTACTTAAACAAATAGAAATTTATTCAACATTAAAAGAAATGTATCAAAATTATGTAATGATTCAACAAAACGTAGCATAGGACACTTATTTGAATAGAAAGTTGATATCTCTCTTTTAAGTTTTAGAAAATTTGAAAACAGAAAATAAATACTGTTAATAAAATGAATAATATTTTTAAACAAATTTGCTACTCGAAACAATGACAAACAGTTACACTTCAATCAGAAAATACAATTATTTTCTACATTTTTGGAAAATAAATAATTGTTTAAATAATTTGCGTTTGTTCAAAGAATTGAAAATCGTTTAAAAGTCATGGGAACTATTGAAATTGTTCATTAGTAATTATTAATATGAAAAAGACCACAGAAATTTCTAAAAGATAACAATAATACGTAAAAATGTAGTTTTTTAGTTTTTGGGTCATATTTGGGGCGCTGCGCGAAAAGTGATAAAATTTATTAGTATGGTTTTATTTCGTAGACACTCCTCTTAAATTCCTAAAATGTTTGACGCGTTTTGATGAAGCCCTGGAACATGAGTTCAATTTTTCGAAAATTCCAAATTTCCCCATGTTAATTAAATGAAATTTTGAAGTTCCCGGTGGTACGTGTTAATATTCCAATTTCGAAAAAGAAATTGCGGATTTTCTTTCTCGAGAAATGGAAACTTGGCTGTAATAGATTATTTACATACAAACTTTGATTAAAAAATAATTTTATTTAGAAAATGTTTCTCATAAAAAGCCACGTTTTTTCTGAGGGGGAGGGGTCTGGGTAATAGCTACCATAGACTACGTGAGGGGTGGGGTTCAAAAGTGACCAAAACGATATTATTACATTTTTGTTTAAATTGAATAGTTTTCTTGAATTAATTTCGTATGCATATACTACAAATTCCTTAGAGTAGTTACTTCCATTTTTTACATTACGATTTAAATTGATTAATTATATCATTTAAGAGGGTATATTTAAATGTTAAATATTAGGAACCCAAGATTCTGAAGTAAAAATAGAATTTGATGAAAGAGTTTGAAAGTTCAATTGCTAAAAACTAGGATAAAAATGTATTTTATAGGGAGGATATGTAACATCATATGGATCGTAGTATTTTTCTCTGTGTAAATTAACAGCAATGATTACGTGAATTATTGAAAGCCAACTGGGTGCACAAAAAGCGAGTAAATTGCATCCTCTATACAAGTTGAAAACAAATGCGGTGAGGGCCACTTATTGTAAAATGGCCTCGACAAGCCCTAACTGACTGACCCTCTGGCATTCAAATTCGTTTTGTAAAGCAATGAGAGTCATTTATCTAATCTTCTCTCTGAGGACAGAACTGTGAGTTCCTAAACTAAACCTTATCTACGTAACTGCATTTCGTCATAGAGTATCTGATGAGAAACGAATGACTGTGAGATATTCAAATTTTTCAATAATAACCATAAGCAAATTTTCTTGTATTCTTCTGTGACTCTACACCCTAAACAATATCCTATAAGAGCTATTTGCCGGTCAGTTTATCACTCCAGTGAACAAGGCAGACGATTTCTTAGCACTTTATGCTTTGTATAACCAGCTGTTTACTCTGTTTTTTCTAACGAACGTGACATCCAGTTTATTCGTCTTATCTCTCCGAATAGAAGTCTCGTTTTCAGTCTGTAGTTTCATTCTGCTACCAAGTAGAGTGTAGTTAGTTTTAAATATCAGTGTCGGGAAAGTTGTTAACGAATTGGAATTAAAGTGGATAATAGTGACATTTTTATATGAAGAAGGATATCTGTGCTTTTATTTTCTCGTCCGGAACGTAAAATTAAAAAGCGATTTAAACAATTTCTGTTAAAGCAAAATTATTAAAAGTACTTCAGTTTCGACTTTTGCGCACACGCAGGTTCCTCAGGCACTTTAATTAGTGTTGGACGAGCAAGTCAGTATAAAGCTTGACCTCACCGATTGACATTAATAAACCAAACTTCAGGCGTTTTGTCTCGATGGTACTAATAAAATTGCGTCGACGAAAATGGCCTGTCTCGGACCTACAGTGATTTTTCTCCCCTTCAAATATCCATGATTATAAAAATGAAAAAAGAAAAAATGTAAGTGTGAATTTTAGCATATAATGTTTGTTTTAAAAATTGTTTTCATTGCAAAAAGTGATCCGTAGAAAAAGCGTCTCAACAATTTAAAATTGGACATTACATATTATGGTACTCATCAGTGTTGGGTATTAACTTGTTACAAGTAACGAAGTTACTGAAAAGTTACGTTATTTGTAACATTTAGCTTATTAGTTATTTTGAAGGCACTCTGTGTTTTCTGTACATCTCCTATTAAAAGAGGTTTATGGGTCATGGGATAAAAATAAATTCAAAAATTGAGCGCGCAGGTGGAGAAAAACAGAAACCGATTATCGCATCGCGCTGCCTTGAGCGCCTTATGTTGTTTATGGTACCAACCAAGCATGAATAAAACCAAACAGGTTTGGATAATTTGAATTTTTTTTTCGAAATACTTATTTATGTGCACTTGCCGAAATATAGTGTGTTTTTTCATTTACTTCAACTAATACCTAATTCTCTGTAAACTAGGTTTTTTATGAATTATCATCATAATTATTTTTATTTAAAATTTAAAAAATTAAGGGAGTGACAAAAAATAACTTTTTAGGGAACATGAAATTACTTCAGACAGTAACTGTAACTAGTTACACAAAAAAGTAACTTACCCAACACTGGTACTTATTAGCATTTCGCCAAAATTAACTAACATATTGTCAAGAAAAGAGTTTTAAATTGTATAATTAGACATTGAACCGATAGCTACATTCATGTCTTCATTTAAGTCGTGTTACCAAGGGCATTTTTTTATCAGCGATGCAAAATAAAAAAGACCTTTTAATTAAGATGGGCTGAAAGAAACTGTATGGTTGCTATTGTTTTTTGTATTATTTTCAAATGACTTGGGTTTTGCTTATTTTACAAAGTTATCGTTCAGATAATATAAAATAAAATTCAAGATTAATGATCAGTTTAGTAATTTTCTTTTTGGTTTCGTTGTTGCAGGTTTAGGTACTTGAACCTTTGGTCTACCAGTCTAAACATTCGAGTTTGTCCATCAGAAGACAACGGAAAATTCAGAAATCAGAAAAGTTAGGCGCATGGCTGTCTGCATATAGCCTGCAGATAGCAATCTTTAAAAGGGATTTAACTCTGCAAACAAGAGCGACTAATTTGTCGTTATCGAGATTCCTCGCCGAGAGACAGTTTAACAGTTCTCATTAAGTGTTGCAGACACGTGGATTGTTTTACAGGGTACTAAATTCAGTGAGACATAATACCGCATTGGAAAATCTCCAATTTGAAAAGCTTCAAGTTGAGAATCAATGGTATAAAGAAATAAGTAAAAATTTAATCCAACTCTTCGGCCAATTTTACATTGAATTCCACGGGAACCTTAAGGTACGGGACTAGCGCGTTTTGCTCATCAAGCGTTGAGTGGTTCCAATTGAGGGTCAGGTCGATCCTCTTGCCCCACTCCTATTGGTTGAACTCTTAATCTTCCTAGGGATTGGATCACTGCTCATAATTGTCGCGAATACGACTGCTTCACTTGAGTATTCGTCATAGTACTTGCAAGCCTTCAGCATCGAGCATTAGACCATTGTCCTGAAAACCACCAGTCGTCATTTGGTCCGGAAGGAGTCGCTACTGTTCTTTGGCGTAGTCTTTCAAAGTCAAGGAGAAACCTTCAAACGAGTTCCTACATATGTAAACAAATTGCCTATATTACCACCTATAGTTGTGACTTGAGCACATGAGAGGACACGGTAACATCATCAAGGGATTAAATAATTGAGTGAAAACTAAATCATCAAGATTCTAAAGGAGCAGCGATCACTTGTTCCTCTGTGTAAATAAAGAGGACTTGACATTTTGATTCAAAACTGGCAGCAAACGAGATATAGTATTTCAAGAAGTTTTTTTTTTGAATTAATCTCGAATTTGTTCAAGCGAAAGTATTACCAGCTGAATGGCACAGCTCTACTGGCTCTTGTTGTTTGAAAAACATTAAGTTTCGTTGTTTTTTTCTAGAGAGAGAGAGAGGCTTGCAGTTAAAATATAAGGAAGTTGCTACCAGCGAGAGCAGGCCGTTCGGTCTCAACTAGATTTTTCTCAATCTGCCTGGTAAAATATTTCTTGATCTACCGGAAATAACTCATCAAGATTTCTATAAAAAGTGCCTGAAGAGTGAAAGTGTTTGGAGTTGCTAGATCACTGAGATTTTTTGAGACTGTATTTTGTTCGCGATGGAGCGAAGGATCTTGAAAATGTGGTGACGAAGTGCCAGGAAGGCTTTCAGTTACCAAGACACTAACAAGTGTGTGAGCCTTAGTCGTTAGGCAATAATACTTAGCGACCATACGCTTAATATTGAAAATTCAGAGCACATCTGAACTTCAGCTTGTGGCGTTAATGATATTTGCAAGAAAGAAGTTAGAGATAGCTGTTGAAAGAGAATTCTTATTAAAGACTTAGCTCAGCTCTCTTCCTGATTCTCTTTCGATTTGAGAGATAGTGAGAAAAAGGATTAACAAAGGACGAAAAAATAAGTTTAATGTTGAAGTTGTTCATCACCAAGAAGTCCAGCCAGGTCGAAAACAAAATGCGTTGTAGCCAAGGCGTTGCGATGGTGTTCGGGGATGCATTTGTCGTGTTTTCGCGTTTTTTATCGCTCAGGTCGCGAGGTTGCGCCCTTTTAGAAACTCATCGACAACGCGAGACTACTGGAATTAAGAAATTGTACAACAGTTTCTTTGTAATGTTCTAAGGAAGGTCTGTGCGAATTTGTTGACAAGAATTGTGCCAAGAAGGGGATGTTCGAATACTTCCGCTATCATTTTCTCATAGAAGGGTGTAAGAAAACCTCCAGGAAGCGATCTTGCTGATCTCGCGTTCTTTGAGTATGAGAGACAATCCGAAGGGGTTTAGGCGAGAAGAAAGGACGTCATTCATGCGAAATTTAATGAGCACGAGAATAAATTTTTAGGACTTTTTGACGAGATCAAATTTTTGAGAAGGAGCGTTATCGACTGCTATTGAATGGAGCTGCAACTAATCATGGATGCTGGAGCCGAGACCCTTAGCGAAGCAATGTGGCTGGAGAACAGTTCGTCGCCTTCCTATCAACAACTCTCCCCCAACAATCAGAATGTGTGCAACGGGATCGCAGCTCAAGTAAGTTTATATATTACAATTCCCGCTACTATTACAGATCCATCCATCCTCATTACATGCTCACCACATCAATCGTTCCTAACGCAATCTGTGCTTCATAAATCTATTACGACTCCGTTCTTGATAAACACTTTGATCAGCTCCTGCTGACTCAGAAATGCCCTTTGATTCCAGTAGCCTTCGAAAATAATCAAAATTCATGAGCCCCAATTCAGCTTGTCAATTTTCTTTTGATTTAGGTATACCAAAAAGCTCTGTATGGAATAGAATTCAGCGTAAAATTTTCTACACTATCAGTTTCAAACGTATTTTATTCAAATTAAAAGAAATTCTGAGTGGTTGCACATTGTGTGACTAATTTAATTGGAAGATAGTCTAATTTAAAAACAGGTACTTTCACAATTAAAACCTGTAGAAAATTAAATTTTCAAGTCCCAAATTTTTATTTTCAAACAATTTATGAATATTTTGACTAAGAAATTCTGTTTTTGTCAGTCATTGGGATACCACAGCCGGGAAAATGATATCTGGCAGGAAAAGCAGAATATGACGAAAAATTCTTCGAACTCAGAATCGCAAAATCGTTCCAAGAGCTTGTCGCCGCCGCATAACTCATCCTCCATCGGGCTTAATCAATCTAAAAATGTGCTCAAACGCCGAACCGAAGACTCCTTGCTGCAAATGGGAGAAATCGACAGGAAACATGCTAGAACAGAAGGTATACCAATTTACTGCAATCTATTTAAATTACTATTGAAAATATTTAATTCCAAATTTGATCGTCCTTCTTTCCAAGATTAAATCCAGCGTATTCTCAATTTTATCAAACACTTAAGCCATTGAATAACTTCCGTTTCCTAATCCATGAGTAGGTGGAAAATTGTTTTTGATTATTGACCTGATTTTGTCAGACACATGTATCAATTTAGAAAAGGTGTCGACTTTCTGATATCATATCAGATACGATAAGGAGTAAGGTGTAAGGTCTTCGGAAAAAATGTTATGATGATTACTTTATACTATTGATGCCAGTATTCTTAGGTTTCACTTTTTGGAATTTGTTCTCTTCTTAAAAATTACTCTAGCGGTGTTTTAATAAAGACAAAGGTGAAAAGGGATTAATAATTTGTCTATTTATCTAAGCTTGGTTTTATTTGGGTTTGAGGAGAAAAAAGTATACTTTCATGCTTCTTCGTGCGGATGCGTTTGCCTAATAGGTCAATCATTAATTTCCTGAAGACAACCACGTGTCTCGTCTTGGCGGGCTTGATGTGAAGACTCACACGATTGTGAGTCGAATGATACCACCATCCGTTCATGGCTCTTCAAACATATGCGTAATGATGTGTGTATACGCATTAATACGCGTACACCGTGTATGTCCTGGTCTCGTTTCAAGTTAATGAAAATTGCAAGCTTCCTCTCTTGTTAAATGCTGCGAACCTACCAACCGTCTCGCGTTAAACGACTTGTCGCATGATCATAAACGTCAACAACAAGGCGTTGATTTAAAAAAATTTAATTCCTCCTATGCTTCAAGGAAAGAGGAGTATAAATTCTTGTAGGCATGGTGAAACCAGGAAAAAGCTCATTCTTGTGTTTACTCTCATTTAATAATGTCATTTTATAGAGGACGCAACACTAAAAAATTAGTTACTATCCTTTCAGAAAATATCTTCTATTTGTATGAGCTAGAAAAGAAGTTGTTGCTTAAATCTGCTTTGACAAATTTCTTGTGTTGAGTGCAGTAATCTTTATGAATATTTTTATTCTATCAAAAGCGGTTTATCCATTTTTATCCCATTACAAGATGAAAACAGTTTTTAGTAGGTTTTTTCATTTTGGTACATAGATTTTAACTGAGAAACGATAGAAGAAAAGCAGCACAGAGGTTCTGTAAAACTTGCAGTATTTTCTATTGTTAAGTTTTTAAAGGAGAGCCTTGAAAGTATGAAAGAACAGAGAGATCCGATAGGTTAGATTCTTTTACACATTTAGAGCTCTGTTTTTTCTTTTGAGATTTAAATTTGCACTAGTTCTGTAGGAATACCCAAGTTCTTTTTTTTCGTAGACATCGTTTCCTGGTAACAAGGTGACATATCCAGCCACGGCTAGTAAATAATTCATATTTTCATGTAGTCTTAATCAATTTAATGTCATTCAGCCTCCTGTCCATATAATGGAATTAGCGTAACCAAAATTACTAGGACACCAATCAAATGTGTCACTTTTCAGGGTGGCCGTATGTCAGGAAAAATTTTATTAGTCAGGGAAAATCAGGGATTTTGAAAAAATTCTTGCAAAAATCAAGGAATCTCTGTAAAAGGCACTTTAAATAACTTACAAGTACAATAATTTTGAAATTTTTGAAAAGTCATCTCCTTGATAGAAAATTGATTTTGTTTACTGAAAATTTAAATATTCCACCTTAAGATTCATCATTTTATTATTTCCTGTATCAAAAAGTAGCTCTGGTGATGTCACGTCACTAAGTTCTTCCAATGCTCGGATCTTGCCGCACCGAGTATGCGTCGTGTCAGTAAGCGGATTGGTTACAGTTGGCGCTCTTATTTGAAATTATGAAATGTGAAAATCAGTTGTTTATAAAAAATAATAATGCTTGAGTAGTAAAATTAAATAATTATTTTAACTTTCACTTTATAAGTATAATTTTTGATTAAGAATAATTTTTTATTCTCTTGCAATTATTGTTTGTTACAGACAATTTATTTGCATGCTTAATCATTTTAAATAAGCGCCCCAACTGTAACCAATATGGTTGCTGAAATGACTCATGCGTAGTGTGGAAACATCCTAGAATTATTATATGCTGGTAAAGTAGAAATTACGGAGTCAACTACTAATAACATCTTTGCGATTGCTCGTTCCTATGAAACTTTTCAAATTGACAACAATTATTAATTATTTAAACAATTCTCATGGACAAATTCAGATTTTGGATATTTTTAAACGAATAGGTTCGATTTGTTTTCGGAGTCAGCTAAGAATGTATTTATGATTAATATTCGCTATGCTACTTTTCAAATTCGCAATAATTATTAATCACATACTGGTTTTTGGATCGTATTGGTTACGCTAATTACATTGCGTGAATAGGAGCGTTATGTATTTAGAACGCATTAGGTAGAAGATTAAAGAATTAAATACAGTCGAATTTCCAGTTTAGTAATTTTCACAAACATATTTAGAGTTTGCCTATTTTTTTAGTGAATAGGCTCAACTTGATTCCAGATTCAACAAATAATGTCTTTCCAATAACTCTTTACTACGATACTTTGCACAGTTATAAAAAAGATCAAATATTTAAACCATTTTCATGAATTCCAGTCTTTTTTATTTTTGTTAATTGCTTCCAGTACCTTTATAATGTCTTCAAATTAACGATATTCTGCTTTTTCAAAATATTTTGGACTAATTTTTTCTTCTGCAATATATTTTTATATTGCACATTTACAACACTCCATTTAACATATAACCAGTAATTTGTTAGAACTATACATTTTTTTATGTCGCCCTTTCACTTTTCAATTACGATTGTTGATGTGTCCAATATCTTAGATCACGATCTTTATGCAAGTAACAATTCTATAGTATTTTATTAAATTTTATTTACAAATAAAATAATTAAAAGTAAATGAAATAAACGCGCGCGTATAAGTTCCTAGTGTTAGTTGAATATTCATCTCTTTAAGTTTGAAAGCTGAACATTTTGTTAATAACTGATATTTTTTTATTTGAAAATTCAACTACTTGGGTAAAAGTGGAACTATTTAGTTCAAAATTTATGTCTTTATTGAAGGTGCATCTCTTTGAGTGAAAATGAAACTATTTTGTTGTTTGAAAAATTCATCATGTTAGTTGAAAATTATTCATCTCTTTGGTAGGAAATTAATCTTGGTTACAATTCGTATTTTTCTTGTTTTTAAATTCATCTCTTTTGAGGGGAAATGATCTATGAATGTTAAAAATTTACCTCTGTAGTTTGAAAATTCACTATTTATCAGACAATTCATTTATTTTATTGAAACTTCGTAGAATTGAAATTTTTTTAGAAAATTAATCTCCTTCGTTAAAAATTCGTTTTTTCTGTCTTTAAATCCATATTTTTTAGGTTTAAAATTTAACCTATAATTAACGTTTAAATGTGAACTATTTTATTGAAAATTGGTTTTCTCATTTTGTCGAAATTTAGACTCCGGATTCTATAACCCCGAATAAAATTTGCCTAGCCGCTTCAGGCCGCTCGAGTTGGCCCCAGATAACTTGAAAGTCAGTTTTCGAAAATTTAACTTTTTAATCAATTACTTTGTAGGAAATTTCATGGCACATCTTTTTTCTCTTGGCAAAATAGTTGTATCTTTTACCGTTTCTGTAAAAATTTTAAAAAACTTAATTTTTCAGACCAGCAAATTTACTAAATATTTTTACTTCAACTCGATCCGAAAGATAAAGTTCTGTATATTTTAAGATAAATTTAAAAGATAATTTATTATTTAAAGATAATGTGCAATTGAAAATTTATTGTATTTGTTAAATAAAAAAGTTATACATTTTATTCACAATCAGTATCAAAATAACGTTAGACAATTTTCAAACGCTTCTTTTATCAAGGGAATTTTGAGTAAGCCCAAGCTTCAAGCAAAAAAATGTTCAGTAGGATATAATTAAGTTTTCTAAAAAATTTTACCCTAATTGAATTCTTCGTTAACAAAATAGGAACATTGTAATAGCATTGATCGAGTGCGTGCTAGGTGAAAACTTCGGAGACTCGACCTGCTCTACCACAGCCGTCGCCTCTGGACACTATTAAGTTAAAATTTGAACATCAAACCACAAGAAATTATTTTTTTGTTAGGGCAAAATCATTAAATATTTACATCTTATATTATATATACGTATTTACAGGGCGATTAAAAGTTTAATCATCTACCAATAAATTTTTTTTTGGTTGCAAATTATTTAGAACTTCATCTTACTGGTTTTTATTCAAACTAAACTTGTTTCAAGAACATTGTATACAAACATAGTTGTATTTTAACGGGCTAAATGGCGCGTTGTAACCGGGCTCCGAAGTTATCGCCCCTCGAGTGCTCCGTCAATGCTATTTGAATGATCCTATTTTGATAACGAATAATTCAATTGGGGTAAAACTTTTCCGAAAACTTAATTATATGCTACTAAGCATTTTTATTGCTGGAAGCTTGAGCTTACTCAAAATTCCCTCGATAAACGAAGCGTTTGAAATTTGTGTATCGTTATTTTGATACTGCTTGTCAATAATATTTATAACTTTTTTATTTAACAAAACTAATAAATTTGTATTACACATTATCTGAAGTACAGTTTGATGGAAAAGTTCTTAAATTTTCATCTTAAAATATAAAGAACTTTGTCTTTCGGAGCGAGTTGTAGTGAATATATTTAGTAAATTTAATGCGCCATGAAATTTTCTACAAAGCAATGTGTTAAAAAGTTAAATTTTCGAAAACTGATTTTCAAGTCATCAGGGGCCAACTCGAGCGGCCAGGCAAATTTTAAGCGGGTTTATAGAATCGGAGTCTCAATTGTTGCTCTTTAATCATTTTTAATTAAAATTTCGACCAATTGGTTAAGAATTATACAGTTTTGTTGAACATCGAATTATATTATTGAAAATTGATTTTTTGATTTTGTTGAAATATTAACTATTATATTTATTTTTGATGTTAATGTTTTCAGCCTGATGAATGTATTAATAATTTTGATTTTAATTTCGTTGTCTACATGGTGTAGAATCAATATTTTTTTAATTTTCGATTTTAAAATTGTGAAAAAAAGTATTAATAAAAAAATATTGAATTTTTGTAGACAAAAAAAGAACCATGTGGATAAAAAAATTACCATCAAAATTAATAACTACTATATTTTTCGTTCACAGCAATTCATCTTTTTGTTGAAAATTTATCTTTTTGAGTTGAAAATTTAACTATATGATTGAAAATACAGCTGTGTTGAAAATTGAATTATAATATTGAAAATTTTACACTATGGTTTAAAGTGTAAATATTTTATAGAAAATTTTTATTTTCACAAAGTGTTAATTATTATATTTTTCGTTGGCAATAATTCATCTTTTTAAGGCCATGTAACGAGTGGGTCACGTGACCAGATTCCTACCTTACCGAAACTTCATTTCCTAACTTATTTTCACACGAAGTTCCACATCGAGTTGAAAATTTGGTCCTAAATTTTTATAGTTATATAAAAAAAATTTTGTCAAGAATTTTTTAAAACTTTTTTCATAATTATTAAATTTTAGGACCAGACCCATCTTTCCTAATGCCTTTTATTTATCATACCAAATTTTCAATTTTATGTTGCGCTTTGTGGGAAAATAAGTTAGGAAATAAAAGAAGTATCGGTAAGGTAGGAATCTGCCCACGTGACCCACACGTCACATGACCTTAACTTGAAAATTTAACTTTTTTGCCGAAAATTATACTCTGTTGGATTGAAGTTCAATTTTTTTTAAATTTCGAACATTTGATTAAAAGCTTAACTACTTTGTTGAAAATTCTCTGTTTTTACTTTAAAGTTTAACTGTACATAAATTAATTTTTTTAAATTTCATTTTCTCAGTTGTTAAAGTCAACTTATTTCCAAACATTTGATTCTTCAGTTTAAAAATTCAACTTTTTGAATGAAAATGCAACAGATTTTGGTTAAATTTTAATCTTTTTTAGTTTAAAAATTGGACTTTTTGGTTCATAATTCATTTTTAAGGTAGAAAATTCAAGTATTTTCTTAAAAATGCATCTTTCCTGGTTGAAAACGATCTATTTGTCGAAAAATACATGTTTTTGTTAAGATTTCAACTGTCTTCTGAAAAATGTAATTATTTGGTTGAAATTGCAACGGTTTTTGGTTGAAATTTAGTCTGTATTGATTGAAAGTTTGATCAATTTATTTAAAATCCATTTTTGTACGTTGAAAATTGAGAATCCATATTTTATAACAGAAAAGTCGTATTTTCTGCCTATATGAAATGAAAAATCGGACAAGGAAAAATCAGGGAAAAGTCCGGGAATTTTGAAAATGAAATTTTTCGGCTACGTTGAATAAGGTGAAAATTTGATTTGTGTTAAAGCTGTTTTGTGACTGGTTTTTGGTTCGTATTGGTTACCCTAATTACGTTGCGTGAGTAGGGGCGTTATATAATTAGAATGCATTAGGTAGAATATTAAAGAATCAAATACAGTCGAATTTCCAGTTTAGTAATTTCGATTTATGCGTTCCAAAACTCAAAGCAGATGTCGCCCCCTCCATTTTGGTGCCGCAAGGCCCACGTTTTCTCTACTTTTCTATTATTCATGGTCGGAGAAGAAGTTCAGTCTTTGATAACGCAGTGTTGAGGTATTAGTTTAAAGCACTATTTTCGAAATGACAGGTATGTATGTGACATTTTGGTGTAAAAATAAAGGAGCACATCGCTTTTCTATTAACAATAAACTAAGGAAACTGTAGATACTGCCTTGTGTCTGCGTACAACGCATGTCCCCACTCTCAGCGTTGTCTTCTGCACTGAGGACAATACGGCGTCTCCATAGATCCTTGTTGTCTTTTGTATATTCATTCGTATGGCTAGCTCTTCTTCACGGGGAAAAATTAATATAAAATAGTAGGTAATAATAATATTACAATAGTAATAATAATTATACTTTTTATTTAAAAAGAATTCACGTTGGACCTCCTTGACACTGAGTGTGACGTGGTCCAATAATCGCGATCGAACTTGAGGAATCGTTGACGTTGCTCCAATAATCGTTGTCACGATCAAAGTAGCTTCAAGTGATATTTTTTTGGCTAAAAAGATCACTAGTCATTCCCGCTACTTTATCTATGTTTTTGTACGTGCTGTATTAATTCTTGTAATACTTTCAGTGCTAAATTTAAGATTTGAGGCTTTTCAAATTTGAGGTTATCATCAGTTTAAACTCATAAGAACTCATAATGTAGATCCAAATATTGATAAATTCTTCATGACAAATGATATTCTTTGAGGTCATAAATTGTCTCGATCGTTTGTCATTTATTTGTGTCCGCCTTATCAGGTATTTTCACTTTAACCATCAGCTAACTTCATTTCGTTAAAACTGAGAGGGAAAACAATGAACCAAATGCATGGAACAAATTTTTATTTCTGTAATATCTTATTAATGAATAATATTTGCTACCATTTTATTATGTCATTAAATAGTTCTTAAAAAGTAAAAACTATTTTTCAACTACACTTATATAGAAAGTTAGTTTTTACGTAGATATTAGGAAAATAGGGCAAAAATGAACTAAATCTCATGGCATTTGGTCCCTTGTTTTCTTCTCAGCAATCTACGAAGTGCAGTTAGCTGGCGATTCAAGTGAAAATACCTAATAATTTTTAAACTATAGAAGGTATCTCACATCTAGCTGGCCGAAGTTTAAAAAAATTACTATTTCTTTCAGCGCACGTCAGTCTGAGGCAATACATTTATCATGTAATTTTGAATATGGTTTTAGTGTCCTTCCTAATTGCAAATGAGGGTTATGAAGCCCTTTTCTCCATCAAATTATAAATTTAAAATTTACAAATATTCAAAAAAAATACAATTCCAGCGAGATATCTCCTTTTTAAAAAAAATAAGAAGTCGGGCACAAAAAATGGGAGACACGGTAATTTCTGACTTCGTAGAATACCACCAAAATACCGTTTGCTCTAAAATATTTTGCATTTTTTGGAATTGGTTTAGCTATTACACTTTTGAAACATTTTAAAATTCATCGAATTAAAATGTTTGAAATACAGTAATTTAAAATGTCATTTTATATTTCAAACAAATTGTCTTTATCCAAAATTGAGTTTTTTCACCAATTAAATTATTTCTTCAGCTTGGAGAAGTCTTAACATTTTACAATAGAGGTACCAAGTAAAGATGCACACAGAAAGAAATGTTTCTACATTATATCTGGTCTATATAGGGAAGATGATTCGTAATAATCTCGTAAAATACGCTTTGCGCACTAAAATGAAACTGAAAATTAGGTCCAATTAGAGAAGTATCATTTTTAAAGATCGCACTTCACGCTGCGGTTTTAGCCTGAATAAAGTGGAAAAATGGGGAGGGGGAGGGGTATCTTATCTTAATTTATTCACTCCATAAAATCCAAGGTAAAATATTTATCTGTGGACTTACAAATTGATTCAGATCTTGTGCTTCTCATTGATACAAATGAATTTGACTAATATTATGATTTCACTTTACTTCTCAGATTATTGCACCTATTTCTGAAAAAAGAGAAAATAAATCGAAATAATTTGGATTATTCTCGAATCCTTGTTCAGTGGCTCTCATTATTACTCTTCTTTCGCATATTAATTCTTAAGAACTACAAGTTTTTAGAGTTTACTTATCAAATAGTTGAATTGTAAAGGCCTTAAAATAATATTATTTTTAAAAAGTTTTAAGTTTGAAGCGTTTGTAATTTAAAATTATGTACGTATTAATTATTTGCTTATTACCGCAATACGTCCTCAAAATAAAAATTATTCCTTTTGGATGACCCGTAGTTTGGAATTGTACAATATTTAATGCTAATTTTCTTTTCTCCGTTTTTCTCAGAAATTGGCTATGTCTAGTTTCAATTTTGATTAAAATGTAACTTTTAGAATTGAAATTCAAAACTAAAAGAAAGCTTTATTTTCATTTAATACTAACTTCATTTCAATTTATTTAATTTCACACTCATTTTTTTAATTGATAGCGTTTGAAATTGAAGAACTGTTAATTTTGTGAATTTGCATTAAAAGTTTTTTTTTTTCAAATTGCATGTCTTAATAGTTGCACATGTTCAAGTCGGAAATTTTTAAAATCGATTAATTTCAAATAGAAAGACTGTCCTTATCCTCTTTCTCCCTTTTTTAAAGGATGTATTTTCTCCCTATTATCAAGACACTGAACTGATGGAACTTAATAAGAAAATCCAACTGTTTTTCGTTAAAAGTTTATTATTTTTGGGTAAAACTTCGAAATTTTAGTTAAAAAATTAATTATTTTATTGGAAATTTAACATTATGTTGAAAAGTCATATTTTTGGTGTAAAATTTGAATGTTTTTTAGTGAAATCGTGTTTTGAAAAAAAAAATCACCCTTATGCATTGAAAGTTTAAATATTTAGCTGTAAATGTAATTATTTGATCCGCAATTTTTATTTATTTAAGTATTTGGATGAAAATGCAACTATTTGGTTGAAGTTTAACGTTGTTTTAAAATTGTAATGCAACTGTTAGGTTAAAAATTAATCTTTTGGGTTCAAACTTCAACTGTTTTCTAAACAATCTAAACAAGTTTTGGTTTAAAATTTTAATAACTTGTTGAAAATGCAATATATTTCAGAAATCTTTGGAATTTAATGCTTTTCATAATGTTTTCGTGAAAAATCAACCCTATTTCCCCTCTTTTCGAGAGAAGTTTAGCCTGTTACGTCTGAATTATTTTAAAATGAATAATTTCGTATTTAAATTATATAGTCTTAATTATTGAGTAATTTTAAGTTTATAATGTGCCAAATGAACGTTCCTGAAGTTCAGAATTAATGTAAGTTATACACTTCTCTCATTTGGATATAATTTGAGTCTGCAAGGTCGCAGTTTAGAAAGAAATATTTTAAACAACATTCAGAATCCTTCAAGCTGAATGACTATTGTTAAAACATTGTCTTAACTTTATAGTTTATGTTAATTGTAAAGAATATGTAAAAATCAAAAAGAATGATATATTCTATATTATTTAATAAATAAAATTATTATTTCAGCCATCTATTTTCTGAAACTGCTTTTTTTTAAATTATCGTCAAAAATTTCATCCGAATGCTTGTAGACTTCTTTCGAAATTTCATGCGACTTTTTTGTGATTTTATGTGAGTAGTGCGACTTTTTTAAAGGCTTTTTAAAATTCTTTTTTAAATTTATATATTCCATCTGAGCACTGTATTTGAAAATTTTCTAATCTTCAAAACTTTGAATTTATTTGGAAATACTGTCTGCGTTCGAAAATCTTGAAATTACATTTAACTTTAAAATTTGTATTTGAAAGTGTACAATATTGAATGTTTCAATTGAAAATTGTTTTAATTTCGAAGGTTTAATTTTAACGTGTGAATGCCTTAAATTTTTCTGCTTTTAATTGTTAAATTTGGAATCGAAACTCGATTTTTGTAGTAACAGGAACAGAGTCATCCCATTAGTATCGGGGAAACGTTCAGAGAGATACATCATCATTGTAAGGTCGTGGCCAGATGACCTCGAGTGCATGGTCGCAGACACCAAATTCTTAGACTTAGATTCTCTTTGATTACTGAATTTTTCCTGAAGTACTTTTATCACAATTTTTTTTTCAAACAGAAAGAAGATTTATTTACTAAAATACGATTCATTAAGAAGAGACTGACCTAGAAATTGTATTTATTAGAGTCACAAAATAGATTACAATACCAATAATACTACTAATCTGCGATAAAATTTTCTATTTGTTTTCTAATCTTTGACAAGAATACAAAAGAATACGATAATGAAAATTTTAATGTCGAATGATAGACTCCTAAGGAGAAAACTTTGAGATTGCTCATCCGAAGTTCGGCGCCTTTTGGACCACGTGGTCTCGTTGATAACTGGACGGTACACAGTGTATCTCAGATATTGGCTTCTTGGAAGCTAGCTTGTAGTTTCTCATCTTGAAGATTGAGAATAGGCTCGTCCGCAAAAGTTGTGTGTGAGTCGAGTTGTTGTGAATGTTAAAAAAAAAAAGTGATTTTTGGTGCAAGGGCTTAAAGAATGAAGTGGTCAGACGTCGAAAGGCCGAGAGGTTCATACCTTCATAGTCGTCGATATCCAATCGCTACCAAAACTCGACGACGACATGAGGAAAAAGATAGATTAAGCGTCATGCAACATCAGTATCACGTTGGTTATAATTGTATTCAAGGTAGAAGAAAAAAGTCATTTCCACCCCTGTCTTCACAGAACTTGAAGTAATTTACCGATTTAGATGATTCTTTTAATGTCTATTATTATGTTGGCCCTGAAGATTCTACAAAGTTGTTGAATTATTAGTTCTACTGATTTCTTTCATTACTTGAGCTCTGGAGAGTTATTTCAGTGTCCGATTTACTGGGCTGTTATTTATTAAAATATTTAAGAATTGATTGCAAAATTTAAAGTTGTATGTATTCGAGCGTGAATGTAATAATAGTCTTGTGATAACATAATGAGGTTATTGACATCCTTCAGCAGGCGCTTTGTTACGTATTGAAACTCTTTTTTAGATAAAATTCCCTTTAAAGGGAATCGTGCGACTTTTTTTTTTAAATGTGACTAATCTTCTTTTTTTGCGTTTTTCTCAAAAGTTCGCAATATTTAGTTTCAATAGTGGCTCCAGAAGCAATAACTTGACTGACGCTCTAACAGCCAAATAATTATTGTCCGCTCGTCTCACGCCGTGCAAATGTTAAAATTCGCCAAAGTAATTTTTAAAAAATATGGGCTTTTAGAGAATGAGAAAGTTGAAACTTTGTGCACATACTCGTATATTATATTGATGCATATTACATAAGAAATAGTCGCAAATTAATATATTTTTTAATAACATATGATTGCAAAATGAGACCGCCCCGTATGACACAACGTTTTATGGCATCACCGACAAAAATTATAGAGGAAACTTTCAATTTTAAAAAAGTTGCAGTGAACTTGCTGTATCTGAATACTGAACTGAAGGAAGATTTCAGAACAGTTTCAGATTGATTCATCTTAAATTGACGGAAATATCAATTTTATATGTAAGCATGCGATGCTGCGAACACAAAGCATCATCGAGATGCGATGATACAAAATATCAGTATAACGACATATCAATTATCCGCTTCCTTAATGACGTTTGTGTCTTATTTTCAAATATTATCCTTCCATAAAAAAACCATTTAAAAGTCTCAAATGTATGTCGCTAAAACTGATTAAAAGTTACAAATTATTACATTATTTTACGATTTTTTTATTTTCTCTAGGCTACAATGTAGTATATTCAGTGTGAACATCAAGTTTCAAACAATTTCAACAAACATTTATGTATTAAAAACTTATTGATTTTGGAGCTACAAAATTTACCGTTTTTAATTTTCCCCATTGAGAATAATTATGTGAAAGGAAGACTGTGAGAAGAACAAAGTTCTCTTTTATCATTATCAACAAATCCACATTTTTCAAACATTATTTTGGCGTATTTCGAGCGTCGGGTGAGTTATTGCATCTGAACCCTCAATTTTGATCACAATTATACTTTTGAGATTGCAATTGAAATTCAAAACTAGAAATAATGGTTCCATTTTAATTTAGAACATTAGAAAGTCAATAATTTCTCATTAAAGCTTAATACTTGCGAAATTTTAAATTAAGAGTATTTGAAATTTAGCAAGTTCTAATTTAGTAGTGAATCCGTATTCAAAGTTTTTATTTATTTTTATTGCGAGCCTTAACAGTTAAAGATTTTTAAGCCGGAGACGTTTGAATTCGAATAATTTAAAATTCAATTACTGCATTTACAAAATGCCTCTTTTTGTCCCTATTTTCTAGAAACTTCCCGCTTTTCGTTTTAATCCTAACTGAATTCATAGATCTCAAACTCTATAAGAAAATCCAACTATTTTTGGTTGAAAGTTCTTTTCTTTTGGTTAAAAAATTCGACTCTTTGATTGACAATTTAATTATTGCGTTAAAATTAAACTATTTTGTTACAAAATCATGTTTTTGGTGGAAAATTTACCTGTTTTCTTGAAAATCTGCATTTTTCGATGGAAATTTTATCATTTTGATTTGAAATTTCTATTTGATGTTAAAGTCAATGAACTTTTATGTCCAAAATTTAACTGTCTTCTAAAAAAGTTCTCTTTTAGCATGAAAATTCGTCACTTTTAATTGAAAGGCCAACTATTTATGTTAAATATTTGAGTTTTTTGATAGAAAATTTATCCTTTTGATTGGTAATTCCTATTTTGTGAAAATTTATTATTTTTAAAGAAAATTTAAAATGTTCTTGGTCGAAAATTAACTTTTATATTGAAAATTTAACTGTCTTCTTAAAAATTCATCTTTTTGTATGAAAATTAAATTCATTATTTAGTTATAATTTGTCTATTTTGTTGAAAATTTGTCTTGTTTTGATTGGAAATCTTATTGATTGATAAAAAGTTAATTTTTTCTGGAAAATTATAATATTTAGCAAAAATCCATCTTTCTCAGATGAAAACAACCATTTGGTTTAAAATTAAATTATTTTGTGTAGAAGTCCATTTTCTTTGATAAAAAATGTAAACTTCGTCTTTTTTGGATAGAAATTTCTTTATTATGGATTTTAATTCATATTTTATTGCTGGAAAACTATCTTATTGTAAATTAATCTTTCTATTTTAAATATTTGTTTGAAAATCTATCTTTCTTCGTTGTTATTTGTATTTTTGGTTTAAAATTCAAAGTTTCATGTTGGCAATTCAGCTTTCTTTAAAAAAAATTCGTCTATTTATTCTAAAAATCAAACTATTTGGCTAAAAATTCAGCCATTCAGTTGAAAATTCAACTATTTAGCCAAAACTTTAATTACGTTCTTAAAAATTCGTCTCTTTTGCTTGAAAGTTTTTAACTTTTAGGTGTAAATACAATTATTTGGTTGCATTTTCTTTAATCGCACTGTTTGTTCAAAAATTATTTTAACTTCAAAGTTTATTTTGATTGTGCAAAGACTATTTGAAAATCAATGAGGATTGTGTATTCTATATACTTAAACAAATAAAGTTATTATATCAGTCATTCAATGTCTGATAATTCTTTTCAGATTATCTTTAAAAATTGGTTGGGACTTTTTGTGGATTTTTTGCTAAATTTCATGTGACTCTTTTTGTAATTTAATGCGACTGCCGAGACTTTTTTAAGCCTTCTAGTCAGTTCGAGCTTTGCTTTAATATAATTCAATTTGTTTTAAATTCTCTTCAAGATTGGATTTTAGAAGAGAGTTAATAAACCTGAAATCCTATTTGCAAACACTCCTTAGTATGTCGAATCTTATTGTTCATAGTTACTTCTTTGTAGCCTCAGATTCTAAAAATTAAAGAACACGTGTTACATAGACTCAACTATTATTGTTCTTTACTTTTATAGAAGCGATAAGCTTGGATCTTACAGATTTACTTTAAAATCAGGGTTAAAGGTCATTGTTACGGTTTCAGCCTTGGATCTTGCCTTTGCATATTCTTGTTTGATTAAAATTTGTTTGATAATGTTTAAATGAGTTCATTCGTAAATAGTACTAATATTTTATATTCTTTATCATATTAATATCATGAACAGCTATTTAAACTTTTAAAGAGAGAGAAAAAGTCGAGGTTTTTGAAAAGTTTCTATTTTATTGACAAATATTTGATTTTTAGGAAGCAATGGATCCGGACAAGGCTGGTCCACGCAAGTGGAAGATCTCACGGAACACTTTAATACTGATTTTGATGGATCATTATCAGCCCTTGCCGCCTCCGATCTTGCTACAGCTGTTGCTTCTTATACCATGAGGTGAGAATTTTCGCCTTTCGTGACAGATTCTTTTTTTTCACTTGAATAAATAATACGAATAAGTAAATATCCTTCAAAATAAAGAGCATCTTTAAACTAAATAATAAATTAAGAAATATTTGTGAGCGTACGGTATATATTTCGAAGGAATTAAAAATTCCCATTAGAGTTTAAATGGACTTTTAAGTGGAAGTGAATAATGAATAGAAAATCAGATTAAAAATAGAATTCTATTTACTGAATCATGAAATTTCAATCTACATTAGAAAAAGCGTCAATAATTAAGGAAATATCCGTGGAAAATCTCATCAGTTGTTACTAAATTAAAATTTCAAAAAATTTCATAATTATATAATATTAAAGTGAAGTTGTGTAATAACTAGATTAGCTCATTGAATTGTTTTCAAACATTCTAAAAAGTTCATTATGTTTTTAAATGAAACATGATACACCGGCCTTTTCTCTGTATTTTTTTCATTGTTTTTGTTTATTCTTGATAGGAAAGCTTGAAAAATTGCAATTTTACAGATTTTTAAATTACAGTTTTGCAATTTTAATCTTTTGAGCAAAGAACAACTAAGTTTCGAATCATTTTTACCCTTTGCTTCGATGGGGACAAATAAGACTGCCATCATTTGGTGTAAAAAATAAACGTCTACGTCTTTTTAACGTCAGAACCAAATATATGTACCCATAGACATGAGAGACCTTTTTACTTTTTTATTTATTTAATTTTTTGTTTTAACTAAATAAAATATCTATTTGAAATTTTAGGAACTGAAAGAAAATATATCAACCTACCGCTGAACAGTGGGCAAAATCCCAAAAAGCCGGCCAAACTTTAAAAATGAAGTTTATTTTCGCATTGAAAAAGATCCGAACCTTTATATCTGCTTTTAGATTGTAGTTCGAAGGTGCGATTCGTGAGAGCAAGTTGTGTCAGTCACGGAGCAAGAAAGTGAGCGCTGTGTTTAAAGCGACGCCAAAAATATTCAAATTATACGATTTCAATTTTAAAAAATAGAATCTTTTTTTTTATGAGTATGAATTTCAAAATTTTCAGAATTTTGACTTTAGGTTCGTGATCAGCAATCTCGAATGAATGTGAGTCGCATTTAATTTAGCCTACTCGCCTACTCGTTTGGAAAACGTTTTATAGTTCTGGACAGCTTTTTTGGGATTTGGTCCCACTGTGCTGTCGGGCCCATTGAACGGCTGCAAGAAAAGCTTTTTTTAACAGATTTATTTTCTTTCATTTTCGAAAATCTCAGCACGATTCATTTCATTTAGTTTCAAAATAAAAAAGGGGAAAGAATACACTGAACGGTCGGTAAATTCTCTACAGAAGAGTCAAAAAAAGCTTTCAATACTTGATTTATTTAAATAAGAAAAAAAATAAAAAGTTCTTTCGAGAATTTATGAATCCTTATATATCTATTGAGAAAAGTGTTAGAAAAAGTGAATACTTTACGCAAGAGTGGTTATCAAAATTGGCCTGTGGCATTAGTGAAACGTCAAAAAACATGTTACGAGACAAATCGTAGGCTCACAATGGAAAATTAATTTGATAAAATCGTTAATATAAAATAAACTTAGATTTCGCTTCAGAATTTTTGCATTTTTTTCAAACTTTTAATAAAGTTATTTTGTGATAAAATTATTGGCAAACTAACAGCGCAAGCAGTAATGGATGACCGGGAACACAGGGAATTTTACAAATCTTAGAAAAAATATCTGTACAATTCGATTAAAATTTTGTTTAAATAATAAGTTAAATTATTTTTTTAAATTATGATATCGTTCAGTTTATAATGCGCAATTCGAAAAAATTTTACTTGACAAAATTTTCCTTTCTAGATTTTTATTTTTATGTTTACATTTTTAATTTATAAATTTTTAAAGCGCAGTCTTGGAAGACTTATACAATTGAATATTAAAATAGGTTGAAATTGTGAATTTTCGATACTTGAAGTATCAAAAAGTGAACAATAATTGATTTGTTAAGACGATTCTAAATCATTTGAAAATTTAAGAATTTCCAGAGTTAAACGTTAAAAATTAAACTGATCCAATTCAAAAGCGTTAGTCGGAAAAAATTTAAAGAATTTGAAACTGAATTGTTTGGAATAGAAATTCTTAAATCGTTAAATTTTTAAGGAGAAAAAAGGAGAAAAATTAATAATTTGTAAGTAAAATTGTTGAGTTTTTATGTATAAATAGTAATTGTATACTTATTATTTGTAGAACAATCGAGTAATTTTTAGAGATATTTAGAGGTTTTGGAAAGATTCAAAATTAATTTAAATCTTGAACTGATTTCAAACAATTTAAAAAAAGTGTGTGTTGCGACTAAATCCGGCTATTCGTTCTTTTTAAGAATTGTGAAAGGCTTCAAAAGAATAACAAAAATTTCTTTAGATTGCTAGGAAAATTGAAACTGATCCTTTATTTTTAAAAATTACTTGAAATTCGAATTATTTTAAAAGATTTAGACGTTATGAAAAAAGTAGTCATAATTTTACATTTAAAACAATTTAAACAAGATGTTGATTTTTCAAGACCACCCGGTAAAATTTCAAATTTAATATTTCTTTAAAATCTTAGATTTAATAAACATTTTTGTGCATGAAATTGAGTACTCAATGTAAGTTTAGTTAATAAAAAGTAAGGCTATCACACAAATATACTGCTAGTATTAGGAAAATATTTATTTTTTATTTTCCCGAGACGAGAAAGTATTGAAAATGCACTGGGGACCGAATGCCAATTTTGGAGGAAAAAGTCAAAAATGTAAAATACATTACATAATTTTAGTAATAAGAAATTTTTAGATTAAAATATTTTTATAATTTAAAATTAAGCTGCTACTTTATGGGACCAGTTTATGGACATAAAACGCGTGTCGTAAAAAAGCGGGTCAAACCATCTTGGAATAATTGAAATTACTAGGTTTTTAAATTGTTTATTCAAATAGTTACAGAATGTGATATTTTTATGTTAATATTAAATATTTCAACTAAAATCATTGCCAAAATTTATTAATTAAAAATTTTATATACAGGGTGATTTTTTTAACTTGAAACTTTCAAATATCTCGAAAAATAGGCACTCTATGAAAAATTGTTATGAATCAAAATTTAATCACTCTAAGAAGTAAATACACTGATGTTAAAATCGGTTCCCCCACGCCGCCCCCTGTGGTGGGGGTGGGCGCAAATTCGAGAAAAAAAATCTTTAAAAAAATTCGAAACAAGAAAAATGTTTGAGGTAAATCATAAGCATTTTTATCCAAAGAATGCGAATATGAAATAAAAAATAGGGGTTCCCATTTAAGACTTCGAACTTACCCCCGGCCCAGGGGGCGGTGTGGGGGAATCAATTTGAACATCAGTGCATCTACTCCTCAGAGTGATTAAATTTTGATTCATAACATTTTTTCATAGAGTGCCTATTTTTCGAGATATTTGAAAGTTTCATGTTAAAAAAATCACCCTGTATAAAAAAGAAACCGTTCTTGTTTCCTTTTATTTGAGCTGAAAAACATGCCCTAAAAGTCCCTGCTTTGAATCTGCAATAAAATTATTAGTGAATATTTCCTAAATACAGGAAATATAGAAACAAATTTTACCTCGTGCTAATTTGCAAAAACTTTTTTCAAAATGTCATTATGCGCGCGATTTATCTTTTAAAAATGTGCCTTTTGATGTCATGTTTTTACATGATAAAAATTTTGTGTGTAGTGATATCAAATGATAAAAATTATGTGTGTAATGGTATCAAATGATTGCAATGTGTATGGCTAAACAAAATTTTTTAATTACCAATCGCCATTTTAGTTTTTGTAGTTTTAACTTTAGATTCAAAATCATAAAACTCGTAGACCTCTGAATTCGAAAACTCGTGAAATTTGGAAAACATTTATAATTTTTAACCGCTATATTACATCCGAAAGGAATTTGGCTTAGTGGTATAATAACAATAATAATAATAATTAATTAATAATAATGAATAAATAATAATAAATAAATAATAAATAAATAAATTAATAATAATAATAAAAGAGCCTCGGTGGCTCAGTGGTTAGATGCTCGGACTTCACCTCAGAGGTCCGGGGTTCGAT
>JAAAKG020178806.1:0-26288 GCA_010014905.2 Druon quercuslanigerum
TGCCCGAACCATCTTAACCGATTTCTTTCCCATGTGTCAACTAGCGTCTCTTCCGCACCACATTCTTTAAGGATTATTTCGTTACTTACTTTGTCCATCAAAGTTTGATTTTATAAATTACAAATATTCAACTGGTAATTAATTGATTGTAAAAACAAATTTTTAATCGCAAGAAGAAAAGTTTTTTGGAGAGAATAAAACTTAACTAATCGAAAAACTTATGTGAGGGGACATTGCCATTTACAGAAACATTGGTAAAGCAGATATGTCTTTAAATTTTAGATAGGTTTCTTTGATTGATTTGATTTCTTTGATTTCAAGAGATTTCAATAATATCAAAAAATTTCAAAGATTTAAAAAGAAATTTAACTAAATTCAAAGATTTCAAAACTGTTAAAAAATTTTATATAGTTCTCGAAAGATTTCACGAAACTTAAAAAAATGTCATAAATATTTTAAGGATTTCGCAAAGGTTAAAACAATTACAATAAATTATAGAGATTTTAAATATATCAGAAAATTTTTTAAAAAATTAAAAAGATTTCGGAGATTCAAGAAATTTTACATAGATTTTGCTAAGAGCCCAAAGATTTAATAAGGAGTTCAAGAGAAGGACTTTAAAGATTTCGAAGATATAAAAAAATCTCAAAAAATTGTCTAAAATTTTACCAAAATTTCAAAGATTTCAAATGATTTCATAAAGATTTCAAAGAATTTCACAGAGATTACAAATAATTTTCAACGGTCTTAGAAATATCACAAGAATTTCTTAACAATTTTCGTTTATATTTCAAAATTTTACAAAGATTTCGCACAGATTTAAAAAGATTCTCAAAAGAGTTTAAAAGGTTTTAATAAGATTTGAAAACTTTTAGAAAATATTTCAAGAGATTTCAATAATATTACACGATTTCAAAGATTAAAAAATAATTCAACAAATTTCAAAGATTTCAAAATTGTTTAAAAAATTTATATAGTTTTCGAAAGATTTCACGAAACTTAAAAAAAATGTCATAAATATTTTAAAGATTTCGCAGAGATTAAAAAAATTACAAAAAATTTCCAGAGATTTTAATTATATCAGAAAATTTTTTTAAAAATTAAAAAGATTTCAAAGATTCAAGAAATATTACATAGATTTCACGAAGAGCCCAAAGATTTGATAAGGGTTTCAAGAGATTTCAATAATATTGAAATATTAAAAAAACAATTTTTTTAATTTCAGAAGGACTTTAAAGATTTCAATGATTTAAAAAATATAAAAAATTAGTCTAAAATTTCAAAAAAATTTCAAAGATTCCACAAGATTTCAAATGATTTTATAAAGATTTCAAAGAATTTCACAGAGTTTACAAATAACTTACAACGGCCTTAGAAATATCACGAGAATTTCTGAACAATTTCGTAAATATTTCAAAATTTTTCAAATTTAAAAAGATTCTCAAAAGATTTTAAAGGTTTTTATTAAGATTTCAAAGATTTAAAAAGAATTCAGCAAACTTCAAAGATTTAAAAATTGTTTAGAAATTTCATTTAGTTTTCGAAAAATTTGACGAAACTTAAAAAATCTAAAAAATTTGTCTGAAATTTCACCAAAATTTCAAATTTTTCAAACATTCCACGAAGACATAAAGATTTTACAAAGGCTTTCACACCAGATTTCAATAATGATTAACCCTTCGCTGATTTATAAAAAAAATAGCCATAGTTCTCAGTTTTTCAGATGGCTAGAAAAACACTCATTTTGTTACTTATTCTTATAATCAAAACACTTTAATCATATCAATTTTTCTCTGGAATAACATTTTTAATAGACTAAAATAAAATCTTTGAATTCGAAAATATATGGATAAATTATAAATTATGACATTAAAGAATCCGCTTAATTTTAAAACTAGATAGAACGAGATAAAGTACTCGTATTTGAGATAAACATGTTAAATTAGTTAAAGTTTAGCACCTGTGTGTTTTCTTTACAAACACGATATTGAGAGAGAGAGAGAGAGAGAGAGAGAGAGAGAGAGAGAGTCAGGTAGATAGATAGAAACACATACTTGGCCATAGTCCACATGTACTCGGATTGGAGAAGTATATACAATATATATATATATATATAGAGGTAAAGAAGCGCGAGCAGCAACGTTATCAGCGAAGCGCAGCGTCGCGTCGCGTCGTCGACGAGACTGTCGCCTTTATCGTGGCGGCGAGTGTCTCGTTATCAGGCGGCCATTAGAATATCTAAATACCACCCCAGGCCCGAATCACAGCCCCGTTGGGGTATGCACCACACTCGACAAAGTCGGGACCAAGATTGCATGCGGCCACTCGATAACGTCGGCTCGACTATTCTCGCTCACTTTTCTCACTTTCGCGACCTCTTCTCCTCTTATTTATATTCGTCAATGTTAGCCCGCCTTCTTCTTATCGGCCGCTACCAGCCGAGCGTCATCGCTCTCCTTCCTTCTCATCCACCTTTTCCCTCTGACCCCTGACCTCTGTCACCCTGTCGCGTGGGAGTGCAAAGAATTCGAGAAATGAGGATATTTCTTGGCTGGAGGTGTCGAAACGTCATGAGACGAATAGAGACGATTATTGGGAAACTTATAGTTGTGGGTCTTGTGCTGGAGGAAAAAAACCTGAAAAAGCGCCTTTTCCACCAAGCACCTTTTACACCAAGCGCCTTTTCTCACCATGCACCGCTCCTTTCCATTGCCTGTACATTCGGTAAACGCCTTGAGCGTGGAATAGATGCGCGTGCGCGAGAAGATACTCAAATAATCCGCCGAAAAACACTTTAACGATTTTCAGAGAGTTTAGAGTTAAAATGTCTACATTTTTTGGAGGCTTAGCATTTGGGTCCTTGAGATTTGACTTAGTTTTGAAAAAAGAGGATAAATGAAAATCATCAGAATAAAAGTTACTGGTTCAATCAATGGATACAGCAATCAATCAATCAATCAATAATTAGATTCTTATTTTTTTCTGGTGATTATAAAAAGTTTAAAAGATCTCAAGAGATTTCCAAAAATTTTTAAAGATCTGTAAAAAAATCTAATTTGGAACACAGAATTTAGGAAAGAATTTTTATTCTGAATTTAAACATGTATTCGAATTCACTATGATTTCCCAGTTTTCAAATGTATCGAAAAATTCTCGGATTCCCAATCCAGGGTGTCTACTCAAATCCTGGAAAAAAATTCCCTGACAAATGCAGGTTTTTTCCAGGTATCTCAAGCTTTTTCCAGGTAAGACTTTTCGCGAAATTATTACAAATAATGCCCCTTTTTATTTATAGGAATTTAATTAATATTACAAGATATTCTTAAATATTTTAGCACGATAGATTAAATAAATAATTTGAATAATGCTAAAAACATAATTAATCATTTCTCGATATTGTCTCTAAAGCACATGAATTTGAATAAGAATTCACACACATTTTTATTTTATCTACATGTACTTAAAAAATGTAGTGCACATTTAGGTAAAATAATTTAAGTACTATATTAAAAATTTACTTGAACCGCTTCAAATTCCTAACTTTTCACGTAGAAATATGGACTTTCAAAAAGATAGATGAATTTTCAAACAGATAGTTGAATTTTCAATTAAAAGGATTAATTTTCTACCAAAAAGAGAACTTTTCAAAAAAATACAATAATTCTCAATGAAAGAGTTGAATTTTCACGTGAAAAAGTCAATTTTCAAACAAATAGCTAAATGTTGAACTAAAAAATATTACATTTCAACCAAAAATGGAATGGTTAAATTTTCAGTTAAAAAAATGATTCTTACATACACAAAAAAACAGATTTATTTTTTAAACAAATTTTATTCAACCTTTAACCAAATAGTTTTATTTTCAACCAAAAAGATAAATTAATTACTAAAGTGATCAATAGTTAATTCCACTACTTGAATTTTTAAACAAAAAAATTGCTTTTTAAACAAAATGATCAATTTTCAAACAGGAAAATTAATTTCCTAGCAAGAAAGACGATTTTTAAATTAAATGTATACATTTTTAACAAAAAAGTTGAATTTTCAATTAAAGAAGACCCACTTTTAACCAAAAAGTTAAATTTTCAAACAAACTAATGAATTTTTAATTAAAATTATTAATCTTTTGAGCAAAATAGTTTTATTTTTAACTAACAGGATAAATTTTTATGCCATTTTAGACCATGTAGACAACAAAATTTAACTCAATATTAAAAATACATGAATGCTCAACAAAATATATACATTATCAAAAAAATAAAACAAATTTTCAATTAAATAATTCATTCTCAAACAAAAATGGAGTAGAAAAATCGTTTTTATCAACGAAGACGAATTTTATTGAAAATACATGAATTTTAAATTAAAAAGATAAATTTTTAACCAAAGCTACGAATTTTCAACTAAAACGATGATTCATCAACTTTAATGGTTCAATTTGCAACTAAAAACATGAAATTTGAAATGAATTGATAAGTGTTTAACTAGAATAATTAAATTTCTCAGAAAAAGAATTATTTTCAGCCCAGAAGATTGATTTATAACAAAAGGTCAAAATTTTCAACCAAAAATAATTTTTCAACAAAATATTAAATAGTTATATTTTAAGTATGAAAATTCATTTTCAATAACAAAAAAACAAAAAACAAATTTTCAACAACATAGTTCAAGTTGCATTTGGAATAAACTTACTAAACTGAACTTTCAGTCAAAACATTGATTACAAACAAGACTCCCTGTTTATATGACAAAAAAAAAGGTATTTAAAAGATAAATATTGATTGATTGCGAGTATTTTTACTTTAAATATTAATGGTTCTATTAAAAGTGAATACATATATTACATTTTTTAAAATTATATTACAAATAAAATTTAGTGTTGAACACCTACATCTATACCTAAATCTATCGCCTAGCAGTCGCAAGTCTTAATGATTACGCTAAACCTTCGAGTTGATAGTCGATGAAAAAGCCATACTCATAAATTACAGCTCAAAGATGTGTTAACTCTCTTTTTTTAATTAAATAAAATAATATATTAATTTTTCAATTAATCATTTTAATCGATTGAAATTTTTCTTCCTGTGATATTTAGTTTTTTCCCGTTGTAGACTACTTTACAACTTTTTACATTGCAGGAATTGCCATATCTAAACGAGGTATGAAATTCTTTACTAGAACCTAAGAGGGTACCCATAAGGTTTTTCTAGACTAGATATTATGATAGGCACCCCATCGGAACCCAACTTCAAATAGGGAAAGAGAGAGAAATTTCTGCACGCGGTGCATGGATCGCAGTGATTCAACAGTTCAATTTTAGGGAAAAAGGGGGTATTTTTCTTCGAAAAAAAGGAGATTTTTTTAAAAATACACCATAGTAATGATGAACAAAAATTGCACTCAATAATGAAACAATTGTGTAGAACTAATAATTCTAATTATTTAACTCAAAATTCTGTTATGCTTAATTCGATTCTGTGGAATTTAATATTTATACAAATGCAATACCAAAAGTGGCGACTACAACACTAATATTTTGTAAAGCTTTATTGATCAAATACATAAATAAACTCGTTGTTCATCGTATTTAATGCAATTACACTCAAAAAATACAAAACTGCTCAACCACAGAATTATTTCCTGAGTTCATATAACTTCTTAGGAATTACTATTGTTATCAGGATTTTATTATGTAAATAATAAAATGTCGCATATTTTACAGTCAATATTGAATTTTTTATCAAACAAATTTAATAACTTCTTTCAATTATAAACAATTTAAAACAATAGACATTTTCTCATCAAATGAAATTATTCTTAAACATATTTTACTTATTATTCCTAATGAATTAACAAATGGAAACTTAAAATTATTAATTATCGCAATAGTATTTTTTAATTATGTTATAATATTCCCTAATGAGTAAAAAAAATAACTACTGCTAGTTTCTGACACAATTTCTGATTGTATTATTACTATTTATATAGGTAAAGTGCCTGATTTTTTATTGTTTAATAACTAATACTAAACAAGAAAAATTAAGAGTTCAAAGTAGAGCCTAAATCTCGACTCGACAACGAATATAGATGATCAAAAAAGTCTAAAGTACCAATTGTCTACACCTTTTTTTATTGGGGACAAGTTGTATAAATCTAAGTCTTCTATCATTAATAATGATAGACGAGATAATTACTCTATCTACAAATAAAACTTGTATAGAGTGACGAAAAAAGTTTCAAGTTTCAGAGATTTAATGTGTCCAACAGCTGGATGTACAGCTGAATCTGGTGAATCCTGAGCCCGAGCTAGTGGATCCGTATAGGGTCGTCGGCACGCTCCGTTCACACGTCAGGGCCAATGACCTCCATGCAGTGTGACATAACGCATCAGACTGCACACACATGCACAGATGCACACAGGCACACACACACTAGTAGCGCTCGTCCTTGCCCGCACACATGCACGTTACTGCTGCTGCTGCTGCTGCTGCTGGAAGCATGTACGCGGCACAACCTACGAAACCTACAGAGGGGCAGCCCTACAGCCCCAGTAACGTCATATGTATGCACATACATATCTTCACTCAGAAGACGATTTGGTTGAATCAACAAAAATTTTCGTTTCTTTAACCGTAAGATATGGTTATTACATGACCAGCAAAATATTTCACTGACCCAACTACAATTTTTGGCTTTTTTAACCAACTATTATGGTAGATGGAGTATTTCAGGGTGTCGATTCGGCGGACTATTTCGAATTTCCGATTTTTCCGGGTCAAGTCTCTTCCTTTATCACAACAAAACAAACAATTGCAAAATAAATTAATTTTAAAACTAATACTTAATTTTTTGATTAGAAATTATTAATTTTTACAACAAATGAAATAGTTAAACTCTTAGTAGAAAAAAATAATGTTCAACAAAAAAAACGGATTTTTAAGAAAATAGTTTAATTTTCAACATAACTGGTGACGTTTTACCCAAAATGCTCAATATTTCACTGGAATAGTTGAATTTTATATAAAAAAATGAATTTTCAATCACAACGATTAATTTTCTACAAAAGGGCGAACTTTTCACATAGTTCATAAATTTATAACAAAATAGTTACATTTCTAAAAAAAATATCAATTTTTAAGCAAAAAGTTAAGTTTTATCACAAAAAAGAGATACATTTTCAACAAGAAATAGAAGATAAATTTGTTTTTTTATCTAATTCTTAATAAAATGGATTTTCAGGAAAATAGTTAAATTTTCTATTGGAACAATTGAACTTTTATTTCAAAAAATTTTTTTTCAACAAAGTAGTTACAATTTGAACCACGGATTGACTAAAATTTAAATTAATAAAAACTTGAATTTTACTGTGATCAGAAGTAAAAAAAAAAGTCAATGAAGTTGCCGGTAATTTTCCGGTTTCTTCGTCTAGTCGCCACACTGTATTTGGTTCTTTCAACAACGAAATTTTGTTGGGCCAATCAAATATTTTATTGAATGAAACAAAATTTGTTTGATTCAACCAAACTTTAATGAAAATTTAAAAAAAAAGTTTTTTTGGTCATGAAATTTTATTGTGAATGTATAATTGTATATTGAACTCAAAAAAAATCTTCATTCAAAAAATAGATTTGTTCACCGCATTTGCTTGATTTCAGTAAACATGTTGGCTAAATGAACAAAACTGTCGTTCAATTTCCCAAATTCGTTTGCTTCAATCAACCAAAGTTTTTGGTTGAATCGTTTCGCCAATTTTAGAATTTTTTTTAATGATTTGCTCAAATTTTTTGGTTTTATCTACTAAATGATTTAAAAGATCATTTTTCTAAAATCGAGCAAAAGTTTTGTTTCATTCCACCAAAATACTTTGTTGAAACAATTTTCTGAAATGCTTGGAAAAAAATAATGATAGTTAGTAGTATTTCACGGTGAAAATTCCACTGGTTTTTTGTTTCAGAGAATTCGCTTTTTTTGTTTGAAAGTTCAACAATTTGATTGGCAATTTTTAATTTCAACTGTTTTTATATTTTCTGTTGAGAATTCATGTTTTTTGTGAATAAATTCGACAGTTTTTTTATTAAAAATTAAAAACTTCACTTCGCTGAAATATCAAATATTATATTTTTCTTAAGAAGACATCTTTTTTCATTGGAAATTCAACTACTATGTTAAAAGTCCAACTGTGTTTTATTCAAGTTTTTTCTTTTTTGGTCCAAAATTCGACCTTTTGTTTAAAGGTTCATCTTTGTGGGTTGGGAATCCAACTATTTGGTCAAAGATTAAAATATTTATTTTAAAATTTGTCACTTTTACTTAAGTTAAACAATTAGGTTGTAGATGCTTGGTTGAAAACTTTATTATTTTGTTGAAAATGTAAATTTCGTTTAAAATTCGCCTTTTTAGAAAGAAAAGTCATCCTCTTGGTTTAAAAGTCACTATTATCTAAAAAAATCCATCTTTTTGGCTTGAAACTTCAATTATTTGATTAAAAATTAAACATTTTCGTTAAAAGTTGGTCTCTTTGAATTACAAATTAAACTATTTGGTTGTGAATGCAACTGTTTAGTGTAATTTTAATTTGTTTCTTTCTTCAAAATTCAACTACTTGGTTGAAAATTCATCTTTCTTGGTTAAAAATTCACTTTCTGGGTTTTAAAAGACAACTATTTTCTAAAACATTCCACTTTTCAGCTTGATAGCTCACCTCCTTCATTGGAGATTCATTTCATTTTCTATAAATGTTGAGAAAATGTTGGGTTGTGAAATCTGTTCAAATATTAAGCTTAGGTTTTATTTTAGGCGTTTATCAAATGAAATCAAAGGAAAAATGTTGACTTAAATGGCGGGGGGTCGTATTTGTGACGGTGAAGTGAAGGGGTGGAAACAGTTTTCAAAATAGCCTAATGTAGTTTTTGAATGGCCCCTGAATTTATCAGTTATACAGACGAAAATTATATCAAGTTCCCTCGGAAACGGCTAAAAAAGACTTGAAAAAATAAGAGGCAGCTAAAGTGAGCCTAACTTTTTTTTACGCTCGTGCTAAAAAAATCCGGGTATTCGTACCGAAATATATCGATACAAATAGCCACGACCATTATCTATTTCTACATCTACCCACCAATGATATAACGGAATTTGAGAAACCATTTTCAAGATGCAACAGATAATCATAGATAATTTGGATACACAAATGGTGTTCATTTTATCAGAATGTAGTCCTGAGAATCAAATAACGCCTACATTAATGTGATCTATACTTTCTAAATATTTAGATTGTCCTTTCTTTTCGACAACCATCCAAGACACAGGAATTTTAAATTGAATAAAATTCCAGTTTAGATTAAAAGAATGGGGAAATTTCATGTTGGTTTAGAAAGCGAACTATGTTTTATTGTATAAACGTCGTGAAGAATATTTAATTCATACTGCAAGGGGGCTAATGAACTCCGTTATCAAACAAAAACTCTCAACTCTAAAGTGGAGGTTTTCCAACATTGGCCGGAATAAGTAGACCGAAGAAGAACCGCGTTGACGCCTTCATAAATTTCTTCTCTCGCAAGTTTCCAATTCGACATCATTCGACATCATCACGAAAGGCACGAGTCTTTAAAATTTTCTGAAATGTTCATTCAGCTCGTGAAGCGACATTTTTTCAGGTGACTGTAAACGACTTTTTAGAGTCAGTAACTGTCGTATTGCAATATACTTTTTGTCATCTGCTATGTACCAGAGAAAAGAGTCAGTTACCTTCCGCAGGACAATTACTCTTGAAAGATATAAATGAAGTTTGCACCGTTTATAAACGAAATTAGAAAATTTCCAACCTTTCTTTCACTGATTATTTGCACCTCGTGCCAGGTAAAACAAAAATTAGTTTAATCCCAATCATTCTTAATAGCTGCCAAAGTTTTGCACACCCAGGAACTTTGAAAATTATATAGAAAATAAAAAAACAAAAATTGATTTTCGTTTGTAAACGTTGTAAACTTCAGTTATGTCTTAAAAGTCACATTGGCTCTCCAGGATCCTTTTCTTGTTTATCATCTTCTTATTCGACCTCTCGTCAATCGAATACAATGGACTTTGCTCGATGTGGCGAATAAGATATGGAATACTTGTTTGACAGAGATTGGTTTCGCTCAGACATTCGTTGAATAACCTGTTTCAAATCAGATGTGCGTATCGAATCCAGATAGGCGCTTGGTGATTTTCGAACTATACGACACGGCTTTGCTACATCTTGATCACGGTTTCGATTTCCAAGATTACGAATTGCTACCATACTTCAGCGAGATACAGAAATTCTTGCATAAAATTCTTCATTAAGCTGAGATAGCGCTCATTTTAGTCAGAATTACAGCGTCAAATTCTTCAGGATTTACGTGAAATTATTTCTTTAGATCCTCAGAAAGAATTTCACGTCGGATTAGCGCAATAAGGTACCCACTCGGGAAAACTAGGAAGATGGTGTCTATCTAGAAAAAGAGTCAAGAGGATATCTATTCAGAAATTAATTTTTGTCCATCGAATTTAAGTTGATAGTACTAGAATTTTTTTTAATTTAATGTTTTTTTCTCTATGATGTCGTATAAAATGATGCATAATCAATAAGAAAGCTAAATATGAGATTCAGTAGGTATTTTCTTCTAGTTTATTAGTTCACAGGGATTAGATTTACTGCAGCGATAAGAAATTCATTCATCAAACATTTTTCTAAATAATAAATCGAGATTTCAACTATTTTTAAAATCTGCTATACAATTAAAATCTCCCATCAAATCGCGTGAAATACTTTCAAATATTTTAAAATACCCATATTGATTTTAAATCCATTGCAATCTTTTATGAACACATGAAATCTGTTAATGTCCTCTGAAATTCATACAATTCCTGTTACATCTTTGAAATTCCTGTCAAATAATGCCAAAAGTGGCATGATTCCGAGAACTTATTCTTATCTTCTACCATATACCATAAAATATTATGGAGTTTCATCAACTATTAAGTAAGAACACCCAGAGATGCGAAGACTGGACAATTCTCGAAAATATGCGAGGAAAACATCGCGAATAGTAGGATTTGATATAAAAGGCAGACACCTTTAAGGCTGGCGATACTTATTCACGGAAGAATAAAATTATAGTCTTATACACGGTGACCCATTTCAATCTGTAATCCCAAATATCTTCTAAAAAATCTTACCCACGAAGAAATTGTTTCGACAAAGGTTGACCAGGACCGAGGGGAACATTTCACTGTACCATCAATTTTGAGCTTAAGGTAAATTTTCGAGGTAAATTGTCAAGGTCAAATGGAGGTAAGACCCTTTTCTTAAATGAGAACCCCTATTTTTGACTGCGGATTTGCGGATGTTTTTAGTGACCTTGGAAAGGTAAAAAATTCAGGTCAAATTTCTGAGAAACGACACGTTTATATTTAAGAAAAGGATCTTACCTTCATTTGATCTTGAAAAATGACCTCAAGGTCAAAATTTATGGTACAGTCAAATGTCCCCCTCGGTCCTGGTCAACCTTTGTTCGAACCGTTTCTTCGTAGATAAAGTATTTTAGAAGATATTTGGGATTATAGATTAAAATGGGTCACCGTGTATGTGTGCAATACACGTGGCTCGAAATGCGTGGAGCCACACAAGAATATCTTTCATGCTTTCATGGTGCAAGTCAATAAATTGAACGTGATGCCTTGCCTTTTATTTATCCTCGTGCAAGACAAGGTCGACTAACAGTAACCCATAATACATCGTATGCAGGATGCAGGACTGTGCAAATATACATTGCTGCATGGGGGGGGGGGTTGCTTCTGATGCAGGGTCGCCAAAGATTTCAAGGGTCGCATTATACCGCTCGAATAACAAACACTTCTGACGTCTAAGATTCACTGCAACTTGTGTACCTGTACATCCTACAGTTCAAGATCAGCTACAAAATTTATTCATCCGGTTATACAACATGGTGCGTAATATAATAGAATTTATTAGCTCAACGAATGCGTGAGGCAATCTGAAGAAAAACATATAACTACAGAGTCATATTCAGATAGGACTCGTTACGGTTACGACAAAAGAAATATGATTGTGTCACGATTTCCAGCTGATCCAATTTTAATCATAAATTTCATGGGGTAAATCGCCGATTTTATGTGACATGAATCTGTGACTTTTACGACATAGGGGAGACTAGGAATCGTTTGAAGCACGTCAAGAAAAAGTGAATTTAAAAGAAAAATATACAATCATAAATCATATAAAAATGTGATAGGAATAAAGAAATCGGGCCGTCTCTTTGGATGCCCCAGTCGGAATCTGATTGGAGTTGGCGTTTTATTTTGTATTGATTGCACATTGACTTGACCAACATTCTACCAGATGTGGGCCCTATCGGCGCTACGCCGAAATTTCTGCATGGGAGGCTCATGTATTTGACGAAAATTTTTTTCCTAATGACTAACCTAAAGATCGATTATCATAAAATTTTTGATTAGTCTGGTTAATGTAAAATGTGAGTTAATCATCGAATCATTATATTTTCAAATCAAAATTTCGAAACATAGTGGGTAAAAAATATCTATGAAGTCAACGTGGATGACAGCGATTCAGTTATTCCATTTTAGGGGGAAAAGGGGGCATTTTTCGAAAAAAGGTGTTAAAAGGGGATCTCATTTATCAGTACAACTTTTTAATCATATGACATATACTATATAGGTATCTTGTGAATATCCAACGAAAATACCCTCTCTAGAAGCAGCTCATTTCCTTTAGAAGTTTTGAATTAAATTTTGCGTTAACAAATTTTTTTGCAATATTTGTACAATCTACTGATAAATAAATATACGTCAGGAAAAATGGAAGAAAGTCAAATATTGCAAATTAATTATACAACAGAATTGAAAAGTTTTCATGTTTGACTTTAAAAAAATGTATTTTCATCAGTAGAAAGACTTCCGATTCCTTATTCTCACGAATCAATAGAGCATCATGAGAAAATTTAACTATATTTGGATGAAAATTAATTCCTTTTTGGTTAAAAATTCTACTATTATCTTTCTGGTTCAAAATTCATCTTTTTTGTTCCGCAATTATATTATTCTGTAGAAAATTTAATTATTTGGTTAAAAGATTGATTATTTTATCAAAACGTCATCCTTTTTGGTTGATAATGAACTTTTTTGTTAAAAATTCGTTATTTGGGCTTCAAAATTCAACAATTTGGTTAAAGATTTTTCACTTTCATGAATGTGTTTAAAGTTCTGAAAGTTTATTTGAACAAAATTTTCTACTGATTACTTTGCGAACTAGAAAAAGTGCTTAAATGTTTGTTCATTTATATTGAAAAATAATAAATTATTAAAAGGAAATATTAATGCATATTTTAAATTGTAGTTGGAATAATATTTATAAATAAATAGAATTGATAAAAGAATATTTCGTTCATTTGAACGTTCAGAACTTCAGGTACACATATTTTGTAGCTTAAAAATTATTTTTGATTAAAAAAGCAACTATCTGCTTGAAAATTCGTCTTAATACACAGATTGAAAATTCGAAAATTTGGTTAAAATTTTTTTTCTTGAGTCAAAAATCTTTTTTTTGATTTGAAACTCAACTATTTTGTTAAAAATTCATATTTTGTATTAATCGAATGTTTTTGATTTAAATTAAAACACTTTTTAAAGAAAATATTAACTATTACATTTTTCGTCAAATATTTATTTTTGATGCCTGAAAATTGTATTAATTTGTTAAAATTTCATATTTTTCAGAACGCGATTCATAATTTTAGTCGAAAATTCGTCTTTTTGGGTAGAAAAGTCTTATGATGAAAAATCAAACCTTTTTTGTTCTAAAGTAATATTTTCTGGTGAATTCAACGGTTTTGTATTTAAAATTAAAATATTTTTTGGTTAAAATATCAAATATTACATTTTTCGTTGACTAATGTGTTAAAAGCTAAACTACTTTTTTAAGGATTTAATTTATTAGTTGTTGGTTCATAATTTTAGTTGGAAAATTACCTGTTCGGTAGAAAATTCACATACTTGCTTGAAAATTTGTCGTTTTTTTTTTTGAGAATTCAATTTAAATCGTTTCAATTTGAATATAATATTAGTACCTTATTAGTTTTATTTAAATAATTTATTCCTATATTTTCCTGAAAAATATTCTAATTTTTTTAGCCAATTAATATATGAACCTCTTTAAAGATTTTTTTGATTTGCAACTGCATAATTCATTTATCTTTCTCGATTGAATCGTTAGCCATTTCTTCGCTGCAGATGATGTCCTTCAGATCTACCAAATTAGCAAATAAATCGTATAGGAAATATTTAAATTTGATATCATCGAAAAGAATCTATTTCAAAGCTTCTTGCTTTCTAACGCCTTGCATTTCTGTTTAAAATTTAAAAAAAAATGAATTAAAACCCTGTGAAAAAGGGAGACAGGGCAAAATTGTGTTGAAATATTAGATTGTAGGTTGTTTAATAAATGTTTCAAATCTAAGTAGAAAAAAGGGGGATTTTGTAAACAAGGGAGCAGACTGTAGTCCTCGAGTACATCTGCAAAGCTGCGGAATTGGAACATTAAAGATCAAGAACTGTTTGAATTACGAAACAGCTTCAGCCTAACTACAGGTGATGAGGCTATACTATATAGCACTACAATCTCAGCACACAGTGATACACGAGAGATCATTGGTTCAAGGACTTAACAATTTAATAAAAGTCGAGTATATTTGAAAAATAATAATGGACAGGGGGGATCCTTATTAAATTGGTGTTCCAGATCGTTCCTATATAGTCAGTCTCCTCATGGCGCTTCCTTTCCTCTTGTACTCTTGATTTGCCCTACTTTCAATTCTGACACACGTGACATTTACCGCGCACTCACCCACATACTTTCGCGCTTGCATTGCTTACATGGGGATACGCACGTGTATGGTTACAATGCACAAAACTATAAGCTAAAATATAGATACATTTTCAAATCTAAATTCTAAAAGAAAAAACTAAAATTAAATTTTTTTTCATGTAAAATTTCTCGCTGATAAAGTTTACAAGCTATTTGGCGAAAATTTATCCTATGGTGGAATAAAAGCTGTCGTCTGCTACGCCCTTAGTCGCAAGGGGTAACGGTTAGAACAATTCTGATCTCGTCTACTGCGTCACGCTGAAGTGAATCAATCTCGGTAAAACATATAGAATCAGCAACAAAAAACACGAATAAAATATTGTTCTTACTGATAAATCTTCTCCAAAATAGACTAGGCTATTGTAGACGAATTGGAACTTATTTAATATCACTTAGAAAAAAGCAGCTGACAGATGGGAATCCACTTTTCTCTCCAATTTAATGAAGTTTTTCAAGTTTAATTTTTTTTTGCGGTGACTCTTTCACCTAAAATCGATGTAAACAAATAATTTTATTTTCTATCTACGAAAATACATTTTCAACTAAGCCGTCGAATTGTCAAACAAAAAAAGTTGAACTGTCAAAACAAAAAGACCCATTTTTTAGAATATAGTTGAATTTTCAACAAAACAGTTCTTTAAAAAACGGATTTTCAACCATCTGAATTTAATAAAACAAAAAAAAAGCCATTTTCAACCAAATGTGAAAATTGTCAATCGAAGCGATGAACTTTCTGGCAAGAACTTTATTTTCCATAAAAAAGAAGAATTTTAAAAAAAATACATTACTTTCCTACCAAATAGTTATATTTTGAAATAAATAGTTTAATTTTTAACCGAACAGTTAAATTTTAAACACAAAGTATGCAAAAACAGAATACAAATTTTCAACAAAAATGTTAATTTTTAACAATATAGTTTATTTGTTTACCAAGTCGTTCAATTCTAAAAAAAATTATTTTATGATTAAACTTGTTATAACTAACGTCTTGACCACTTGCAAATATTTTAAATTTCAACTAGAGAAGATGAACTGTCAATTCAAAATATCAATTTTTCACGAAAATTGGAAAAGTTACAGTTTAAAAAAAAAATTGTAACCAAAGAGATGAATTTTAAACTAAGATGATCAATGTTTATCGACAAAGAGAGATTTTCAACGACAGGGTTGAACATTAAACTAAATAGTTCGATTTTTAACAAAAAATAGTAATTTTGAAAGTAATTTGCAACCAGTTATGAAAATTGTCAACCGATGCGATGAATTTTCTGGCAAGAAGTTTATTTTCTATAAAAAAGAAGAATTTTCAAAAAATACATTAATTTTCTACCCAATAGTTACATTTTGAAATAAATAGTTTAATTTTTAACCAAAGAATTAAATTTTCAACACAAAATATGAACTTTCAAAAACAAAATACAAGTTTTCAACAAAAATGTTAATTTTCAACAATATAGTTTATTTGGTTACCAAGTCGTTCAATTCTAAAAAAAATTATTTTATGATTAAACTTTTTATAACTGACGTCTTGACCACTTGCAAATATTTTAAATTTCAACTAGAGAAGATGAACTGTCAATTCAAAATATCAATTTTTCACGAAAAATGGAGAAGTTACATTTCAGTTTAAAAAAAAAATTGTAACCCAAAAGATGAATTTTAAACAAAGATGATCAATGTTTATCGACAAAGAGAGATTTTCAACGACAGAGTTGAACATTAAACTAAATAGTTCGATTTTCAACAATAAATAGTAATTTTCAAAGTAATTTTCAACCAAATATGAAAATTGTCAACCGATGCGATGAATTTTCTGGCAAGAAGTTTATTTTCTATAAAAAAGAAGAATTTTCAAAAAAATACATTAATTTCCTACCCAATAGTTACATTTTGAAATAGTTTAATTTTTAACCAAACAGTTAAATTTTGAATACAAAATATGAATTTTCAAAAACAAAATACAAATTTTCAACAAAAATGTTAATTTTCAACAATATAGTTTATTTGTTTACCAAGTCGTTCAATTAAAAAAAAAAATTTATGATTATAAACTTTTAATAACTGACGTCTCGACGACTACAAAATATTTTAAATTTGAACTAGAGAAGATCAACTGTCAATTCAAAATATCAATTTTTCACGAAAAATGGAAAAGTTACAGTTTTTAAAAAAATGTCAACCACAAACAATTATTTTATAACAAACTAGTTAAATTTTAACCCAAAGAGATGAATTTTAAACTAAGATGATCAATTTTTATTGCCAAGTAAAAAGCATTTTCTACTACAGGGTTGAACATTAAACCAAATAGTTCGACTTTCAAGAAAAAATATGATTTTTTAACCCAGAGGATTGTCTATCAAAAAAGACGAATTCAAAAAAAATGCATAATTAAATTTCAACCAAATTTCTGAATTGTTAACGAAAAAAGATAAAGAATTTCAACGAAATAGTTAATTTTTTATTTTAAAAAGATATCTTTTTAACCAAAAATGGAATAATTAAATTTTCAGTCAAAAAAATTCATTGCGCTGCGCTGTAGCAGACCCCCTCCCCCCTTATGCGCGTTACGTAATATGTGAACGCTCCCTATAGATCGCATTCAGACAAGAAAAATGGAGAAATGGGGGTAAAAAAAGGAATTTTTTTTTTAAAAGTGAAAAAAGAGGAATTCTTTTAAAAAGGGGAATGGGAAAGACAGCGAAATTTGAAATATCTCAACAAGTTTAAAACTTTTTTAATTATTATTGAACTGTACAGCTATATAAGAAGCATCTTTCCCAAAATTTGCAAACTTTGTCTAAATTCATCATTAGGATACGTACTAAATGTTATCTAAGTTTATAGCGTTACTTCCGGTGCCCCCTTTCTCCCTCACGGTATTACCAGCCGAAGTGTTTGCCCCGCCCAAAAAAATAATTAGTAACGTAATTTATGTACGATCCCGTATAAAAATATTAATGCCAAATTACTAAGTAGTATAGCTAATAGTTGACAACAGAAATCTTATGTTCTAGCAATAGCGTGAAGACCAGATAAGACCTATACTTTATAGTTGACTCGTCGGACATTCAACCATCCCCTTGAATTCGCGGCTCGCGTGATAACCACTCATTGTAACGCTCGAAACAGAGTAAAATTATTAAAGTGCGTGTAGAACCGAGGGGGAAATGTGGTTCAATAACCTTTTATTCCACATACTGAAAATAATGGTTGGACAAGTAAAGCCAAGTAATAATTCAATAGTTACATATATTTCAAAAATCAAGTTCGTTTATTTCAATAAAAAAAAAGGTTTTCAGCTTCACACTGAACAAGCAATTTGAAATTTCCGGTTTTTACGGGCTAGTGTTTTTTCCCCGACCAATTTAAAGATGTTTGATTTTTAATTTGTCCCAAACTAACGTATGGAAATGGACATTTTAATTACAGAAAGAAAAAAATAATTTATTTACAAGTATCAAACTTGTCCTCAATCACAGACTGAAGTGATACATTTTAATCGAAACAAGATTGCTGATTACAATGTATGACACCACCTGTTTATCGATGATTGCTTAAGTAATATGAAAGCCTATTAAAATTTAATGTAAACGTATGTGAAAAATAACGCTCATTTATCTTAAATTTTATGATATACAAACATTAAAACAAACAATGTTGTCAGGATATTGTATACTCGCAGTTATATTTAGGATCAGAAAATTCAGAAGCGAACTTCTACTTTAAGCTTTTAGATATACATAATATATCACCCTTTAATCGAGTTCAAAAATTGAGACACTTGTAAACTTGTTGTTTGAAACTTATATCAAATTCAGTTGTTTACAAAGTTTATTATATGTACTTTCAAACTTAGGCAGGTGCCTCTAATGTAAGTCTCTCAACTAGCAGACTCATGCTTTTATTTTTGCAAGATTTAAACTGAAACATGATCTATCTAAAACAACACTGTAATAAATTTTCTATAATTTTCGAAACATTGTGACGTAAAAGTAAAGAAATTTGACTAATATGTAACACTCAAAATTACGATGCAACATATGAATAATCAAACCACTTAATTATCAAAATAATTATCAAACCACTTAACTCCTTATATCAAGACTTTTTATTCAGAAATTAAGGTGTCCTCTTGTTGAAGAATGCATTCCTTTCACTTAATCGAAATCAGTGAGTCATTCTGATTCACTTCGCTGATTGATTCGGTTCAATTATTTATTTGACCAAAACAAGTGAGAGCCTAGTCAGTTTTATATACATACGGAATATGTATCCACAATTACAAGGAAAGTAAAAAATACAATGTATGCAAATATTTAAACAAGATAACATTGAGTAATTTCCGGTCTTTACAGACTTCAAAGCCCAAAATAATTTCAAAACAGGACAAAAATGGGAGATTTATCTCAATAATATGGGAATAAATTCTTTTAAATAAAATTAATATGTAGGTACCGTACTGAATTCAATATAAAACGCTCTAAATTCCTTAGATTTCAGATCGAAATTGATTGCATCCTCAACCAAATAGACGAGCTTTCTAGTTAAAAAGTTGAAAACTTTATAAAATAGTTGAATTTTTAATAAAATAGTATAAATTTTAACCAAGTAATTGAGTTTTCAAGCCAAAACAAAATTATAGAAGCCAGTTGAATTTTGAACAAACTTTTTCTACCATTAAAATTAATTGTCTATCCAAACTGACAAATTTTCTATTAAACTAATTGAATTTTTAACCAAAAATGAATGACATTTTAACAAAATAATTTCATTCATATCAAAAAAGAATTAAAATTTAAACAAAAAGGGCCGAAGAGAAGATTTTTGAAGGCAGGGGGAAAATAGGAATTCTTTAAAAATGACGAAAGAGATGAATAGGGAAAAGAGTGTGCAGTCTGTTGTTATAATCATTTCCTACTGAAATCCTTAAAATTTGTTTATCAATTTCGTATGATACTCTCATTCAAAATGAGATTTTTGGAAATTTGAGGACAGAGTACGAATGCAATGAAGAAGCACAAAATGAACATTTAAAAATTCCAATCTGAATCGAAAGTACGAACGTAAACATACACCGAGCACGTGTTTCTTCATACTTAGAAGCAAAATGATTGTATTCTAAAGAATTTGAGGGTAAAGAAGTCAGAAAGATAAGAAACAACCGATAAGGTCTAATCACTCGAAAGGTCACTGCGGTATTTGGCACATTTAAAGATAATCAGAATCTGTAGCGCCATTTCTACTAACGTGTCATATCTTAAAGAAGATCTCAAATCCTATTGTCAAGTGTCAAGTGTCAAGTGAAAGACGTGCAGGCTGCTTATGTAAGTAATGTAAATCTTTGCTCAAAAACGGAGAATACAGTTAACTGATAAGGATTACAGACACTGTATCTCATAGAAAAATTACAAGCAAGCATTAGTTGTTTCTATCCAAAAAAGACCTATCGTTCTTCTAAGAGAAAAGCAGATTGATATACATTACGTCGTATTTTATCGGTTTGTGTTTTATTTCAAATAGATTTTTGGTAAGTATTATCGATATACGAAAGAAATATCATTATAAGGATTACTTATAATTATTTACACCCTGATTTCAGACACACCCAAAGGAATAGAAGAGCTCGCATTAAAAGTTGTAATTGGGATTTGGCTTATTGGTTTAATAATCCTATAATGATATACACCTTCATTTCAAAAGCAATACTTATGCTGCACAAAATAGCATTAACATTAAAACCCTATAAAGTATGAAGCACTTATCACATTATTTATCTTCAACTGAATCGTTAATAATAAGATACGTAAATGCTGAAGAAAGCAAATAGGAAAAAAGATCTTTTTCAATTTCACATTAAAAAATTAATCGACTCGATCCCTAAATCTAACTGTAATATTTATAGTCTCTCAGAGGCTATGCATTCCTTTCCTCCTTCAACCCTGCGTCTGAAAAAGGGGGAGAAAAAGAGTAGTGTGAAAAAAGTTAAAAAAGAGGAAAGTGTAGACAAGAGGGGAAGGTGGAAGAGTGGGGCGAAGGCACGGTGTTTGGCTGTTTGTAGAATCTGGGTGAGTGACCTGGGCCCTGGCTGCCTGGACTGCCAGGAACCTGTTCTCTCCATTCTCGCTCTCTCTTTCTCTCTCTCTCTCTCCTTTACCCGTAGCCCAGTATTTCCTTGCTTTAATTCTTTATCTCTCGCACTCTCTTGCTCCTGCAGGCTGCTCTCCCAACCTACCCACCACTGGCTAAAGCTAAAAAACATGCAAAGTGAACCGAACGCAGGAAACCACCGTTTCTCAGACTTCACGTTTTCTACTGAACTCTTTATGAAAGTCTTTTTTGTTTGTGGTTAGCGCTTAAAATTTTCTAATCAGAGAGCACCATGTGCATTAGGATCAATCATTTAAAATAAAAGAGATTGGACATGATATCAAGCAAAGCATAGTCTACTATATATCCACATTGAAAGTCCTAAACGGAAAAATAAGTGGTCGAAGCATTGCTTGACTGTCGAAGACTTTAGGATAGACTATAAATTTCTATATACATTTCGCATAAAGTTCATTACGAGGTTCAAGACAATCCTCGAAAGATAAGATAAACAGATGACTGCACTCACTGACAAAACAAAATTTAAATAAAAATTTGTATATTTATTTGAGACAGGTTCAAACTTTCTATAAATTAAAAACCCAATGGTGTCAAACTTCAAACAATCGCAATCGCGATAAATAAATTTCCAAAACTATATTTTAATTCAGCCATTCAGATTTCTCACGTATAGAAATAAACGGTTTTTATATACAACATTAATTTCGCACATCTTTAGAATATCAATATTTTACGTTCTTCGTCAAGGAGATTTTTTAGTTCCTTGATGTCTTCACATAGAAAAGGTCTTCATAATTTAAACCAAAAATTCAAAATTTTGCTCCTTTTCGAAAATTTCTATTACTAGCTCGGAATTTGTTAAAATTTGAAAATTCCCGGTTCCAAGTCAGAATTATTATTATTATTCTGGATATATTCCAGTTCCAAATATAATTTTGTAAAATATTGCAAATTTTCTGTTCAAATTAAAAGTGAAATTATTTTTATTTAAAATAGTTGAGAAATCCTTAAACTTTTTCAAAATTTTATTTCAAGATCTTGAAACATCTACATGTTGTTTAAAATTGTTCAAATTTAAAAATATTATTAGAAGTTTTTCACAACTTCGAAACATCTGTTAAAATTATTCAAATTTCAAATAATCTTTTAAAATAAAAAATAATTTTCAATTTTGCTAGCAATCTTCAGAAATTTTATTATTCTTTTGAAGCCTGTTAAAAATCTTGAAAAGCTTCTAAATTTTTTGTTCGATATCTGCCAAAATGTAAATTTTGTTCTGAGTTAAGCCAGGGGCTATTTCAAATTTTTAATTAATTTTGATTTTTTTCAAATCTTCTAAATATCTCTTTAACTCAACTCGCATTTTTCTAAGAATAATAGGTGTTCAAGTGTTATTTATACTGAAAAATTCAAAAATTTGACTTTAAAATTAAAATTTTCAGATAAAACAATAAAATTTTAAATAAAAATGGAATAGTTTATACTGTAATTTTGTAATAATAGATTTAAGTTATAAATAGATTATTTTGAAATTATTTTAAAGTTTCAAACAGTTTATAAAATTTCAATAGAATGCTTACACTTATTTAAGAATTTCCATATAAAAGAGTTTAATTTTCAAAATAAAAATCTGGAATTTCTAAAATTGTGAACTGATGCCGAATCGTTTAGTACAATCATTATTATTATTTATTTTTTAAATCTAAAAGTGCAATTCAATTTTAAAAATCATTTATTAATTTACACACATATCCGATCAAATAAAATTATTTGTTACCAAAAATCTTCGATTTTAAACGCTTCTAACGCTGCATTTAAAAATTCTTTTAATTCAAATAATGTACGGGTAAAAATCTAAAATGGAAAATTTTGAAAAAGCACGATTTTCGAATTACGCATTTTAAACTAAATGATACTATGATTGAAAAACACCACAATTTAACTAATATTTTTTTATAAAAATTTGTAAAATTCTCAGTGAAAAAATAAATTCCCGGTTTCCCGGTCCAGTGGCCATCCTGATGGTCCACAGGAGGAAATTTTGATAAATAAACGGTTTTTGTTATAGTTCTTCTAAAAACGAAAACTTTCGTTAATAATTGGGGATTTTTCCGTAGGCCGCAAAATGACCGACCACCGCTTATGAAGACAATTTACTCCCACGAAAAGAATTGTGCTAGCAAGTCTAGCAGGCCACAGACAATCCACTTTCAACGTGGGCTTAGAATCTGGGTCGTGCTCAGAGTCATTGTTAGTAGTAATAGTATCCACCAAGGAAGTTCTTTCAAGTTTTTTGACATGGTAGGTCATGTTTTATCCCTTTCCTCGACGCAAGTTTCAAATAAAGAACACTGTACACTTTTAAGTTAATTGCAGCTCTTTAAAACGAACTCATATAACTGTAGAAAGTTTGTCAAAATTTGCAATTTTCGTATTAATCTATTAATAATTGCTGCAATCCATTATTAACAATCGATTACACTTAAATTCATTCATTCACTTTTTCCACATTGAAGCCCCTATGCTTCTGTTAGTTTTTCGCGTGTTTTTTGTCTCGTCACTTTTTCCTTCATATGAATGACATTTTAAGCAATATGAAAAATGCTTTATTATGGATTTTCAGTTATTACTTCTGTACTGTAGATTGAAAATATTCAATTTTAAAAAGCGTAATGCACAACTAAAATTGTTCCTATATACGTGAAAAAACGTTTTTCAATCACATTTTTCGATTATTGTTTCATGAATTTATACGCAATGTCCGTCGAAAATTTTGGAATTGCAATTGCAACGTGTTAAAAAAGTATATAATATAGTTTCAACGGTTTATATAACTCATGTAATGAGATTGCTACCTTTAAAATGAATGTTCCAGCTTTAGTTTGATATGTAATACTTTCCCCACTTGTTCATTATAATTTATCAATACACTCAAAAAATGTCTGATTAAATCAACCACAATTCTCATTAGATATGCCCTTACGATTTTTTCTGGTTAGAGTAACCAGAATTCTGGTTAAATTAATCCAAATTTTTGTTAAATTAACCACAAAATCTGGTTAATTCAACCGGATTTCTGGTTACTCTAACCAGAATACATAGTAAGGGCATATTCAACCAGACATTTTTTTGAGTGTATTATGTCTTCGGAAGTTTTTCTATCCACACTACGCAGAGGTTTCTCCTATAAATTAATAAAAATTAAAAAGAGGAAACAATTCGAAAATTATACTTTTGCGTTCTATTTCTCGTATCCGTGTCCTGTTTTGGAAATAAACCTTCGTGGGATAACGTCATCGAGTTGAAGTAAGATGAAAGGCTGTAGCAACCACTACCTGGCGTGTACGCATCGCATCAATTGTGAGATTTTATAAGAGCTTGGCGTGGAGTCATGCAGGGATTGAGACAAGGATATTTGAATAAATATCCAAGGCAATATGCAAGAAAAGCGAAAGCGACGATTTCTAAGACTTCTCAGCGCTTTGTAAAGATCGATAGATAAATACATAGGAACTGTGAAACCTTTATTACATCTATTATCATTACCCTCCTGCTCATTTATTCTCGGAAAGTTAGGTTTTTTTCTTTGAACACACTACCTAAAAAGTATAGAAAATTCAATGATTTTTTAGAATATTCTTATTTCTTTTTCTAATTGAAAATAATTCTATACAATGAAAATTTAACAATTCCATTTTTGGCTTAAAATGTTACTATTTAGTTGACAATGAATATATTCTGGTTGAAGATTTAACTATTTTTTTCAAAACTTGTCCTTTTTTTATTCAATTCAGCGCTGTTCACGATTGAAAGTGAAAATTTTTACTTAGTCAAAATATCAACCATTACATTTTTTGTTTAAAATTTATCTTTTCTAGTTTAAAATCCATAAAATTATACAAAAGTTGAACTACTTTGTTAATTTGTAAGAAACATAAAGATTGTACCAACTCTCCCACCCCAAAATCTTTATAAGTTATTTTTGGATGACCCGTAAATAAATTTACGAAAAAAATGTAGTACGTAATTTATGTATACGACCCCTAAAGTAAAAATTTGAAAGAAATTCAAGTGAGTTCGGGAACATCTATATATATATCGAGGCTGATAATAATAAAATACAGAAGTTACTTCGAAAGGGAAAAGGCATAGAAAACTTTTATGTAGACTATATATTTTTTTAAGTTATTTCAACCTTACAACTACATCGTTAATCCCCTTCTCAAGAAGCAGGAATAACATAATCACTTTTATATGCGCAGAGCCCGATATAGCCTTATGAAACTGTGCTGATGTGTAAATAAACGTGCACAAAATTTTATTACTGATACATTAATGAAGTGACGATGTTCAGTAAAAAATGACGTGAAAAATAATGACGTGAAAAATTCCCAAAATGACGTAAAAATATAATTAAAAAAAACATTTTGCATCATATGAATTTGATAGAAAACATATTCATTTCGCAACTAACTTTTTTTCTGGTGAGATAAAATACATGTAATTTTTTAAACTTTAAGCTTATATCAGTCATTTTCGATTCCAACGAGCAACGATAAATTTAACACGAAGGAAGGAATATAAACGTAGGGTACGTGAATCATGAGAGGAAATTGGCTGCCAAAAAAGCAGTATCGCGTGTTTAAGGAAGTATAATTTCGAGGAAACGTACAGCGCCTCGTGTTTCGCCTACCTACCACTTTAGATGGATATAATGACACATTTTTTCGATGGTACTGAGAAGAAAATGAGATGAGAGGACGTAAAGAGAAAAAACATGATTGGTGGTAAAGACATGACAAAGAGAGATCTCGGCGAAGAAATAAGGTTCTGATGAAATTCAACATACCGCTTTTTTAGATTTGTTAAATTACTGGCCATCCAGTGAAGGGATCAGTCTGTTTGCTTGGTACCAAATATATTCGTTATATATGCATATATATATACATTCGTTATGTATCACAGTAAAAACAAAGTGAGTCTCAAGCTAATTTCAGGGTACCATATACCTGCAACAAACATTAGTCTTGGTAGTGTGAATGTTACCACTTCACAAGTTCTCGTTTCCCTCGGACTTGGGGTACGAAACGCCATCTACTGTCAATTATTTTTACAGTTTTGCGGCAAAAACAATCGACGATTTTCGTACCCTAACTACGAGCGAGATAAAACACCATCTTGAAATTACCTGCAACAAAATTGATCCCAGAGTTTTTAGCGTAATCTATTCTTTATATGTATATATATATATATA
>JAAAKG020178817.1:5364-26288 GCA_010014905.2 Druon quercuslanigerum
TGGGGGGGGGGGGGGGGGGGGGGGGGGGGGGGGGGGGGGGGGGGGGGGGGGGGGCGAGAGAATGTTGCTTCGGATGAAAACGCTTTTGTTTGTTCACGCCTCAGTGATCACCGCACATTCCCCGGAGTTACTTTTACTCCAACCCGCGTCGTCAATTCTTGGAAGAGTAATATCCAGGGGCGTTATATCCGAATTTGACTGTGAAATCTGCTGATATGATCGAAATTAGGAAATTGGATGAGCTAAAACCGAGATCAACCCCTCTCTGAAAAAGGGAAAAGGTATAAAGGTAAAAGAAATAGGTTTTATTCTTGTGTGTCTTTCGTTCCTCTTTCCATTTACTTGAAATTTGACGAAGAGGATATAAAACGTGTACTCACCGCTCGTTCTTCGGTCTCTACGATGAGGTGGTTATTTTTTAGCGTCAGAGTGATAATGTTCCCGTTGGCGTTCTTGTTCGTGTGGTTCCCTGGAGAGACGTATTCCACGTTGCTTCCTGCAAGAGCCACTTCCTCTATAACTTCCGTCTCGCAGATATTCACCATACCATTCACGAGCTAAAAACAGAGAACAAAAATCGTCACACCTCATCAGGAAATGAAAACTCTTTCTACCATTGTATAATACAAAATTCAAATTTAAAATTAAAAGAGGGATGTAGCCTGCTGGTCGTAATCAACCTCTAACCATCCTTTCAGCATTTGAATTACGAACTTGCACACATTTCAATTAAAGTTTTAGAAGTAAAATTATTTTAATTTTTTGTGTCATAGCATGCAATGTTTCGAATTTCGGTCTACACTCGCCACACGATTTTAAAAATGGAAAACAATAATATTTTGATAAATATTACTTCAATTTTTTAAAATATGATGAAAAATTATTTTTAACCAATATACAAATATTTAAATTTGGCCGATTTTTTACAGAATCTAATGTATTGTATTCAATTAATTTAGATTCGATTTAAGTGAGAAAACGAGAAAAATGTTAAAACAAGGAAGTCAGGAAAAGACTGTGAAATATGCTAATGAATAATAGTTTAAATAAACAGTCAAGTTAATTTTTAAGGGTTTAAATAGTGAGCATTTATGTAGCAAAAATTACTAATTGAGTCACTATATTTCTACTAATTGTCAGTAACCAAATTCTAGCTATAGAAGTTATTATATTTCAAGAGTACTTGGTTTCTTTATAGTGTAGTAGAATTATACAAATGATGGATTTGCGTCAGTTAAGTTTTCAGAATTTTTGTCTCGGGGTTTACGTAATTCCGACATATAAATATAATAAAAAATTCCTTACGAAGGAAAATGACAATTCTGTCAGTGTTGAGGAAATAGGTAACTCTAATTGTCATTATTGAAATTGCTTGTTTTCAAATATGTAATATGTTTGCTGGTATGATGACGAAGCCAAATAAATGTAAAAATTTGTTTTGCTCTAGTTCATCGATCATTATCTGTTTGACTACGGACCTGTGTTTTCACTTTTCACCAATGCACTAACTTCTTGTCAGAGCTCGGTTAAATTATTTTCTCGGTAAACTGAGAAGCTTATTATCCTGGATTTGCAATGATGAACCCTGCTGGATCTCTCTACAACCCATGAAGCTTACCTTATCTTCTTTCTTTAGAATAAATATTAATAAATAATACACTATTAATACAAAAAAATATAATGTTTTCAACACCTAATGAAGCTTTTGAATAATATAAAGTCGATTTTGATGTAACAGTTCTAAAAAGTGATTCAGCCACCACCCACTTGTAATTCGAAAAGGGCCGTTGAAAATAAGTAATGCTAATTTAAAAATTGTTATCCAAAAATATGAACATCTGCCCCCGCCCACCAACCTTCCTTTTTGCTTCTACTAGGTTGATTTTTTTTACCGAAATAGGGGAATAAGCCCTTTTTAGTAAAATTACTTAATTTCAATTAATTCCAACCAAACGAAGTTAACTTTCTACAAAAAAAAAACGAATTTTCAACGAAAGATTTGAGTTTTTAAGATGAACAGTTGAATGTTGAACCAAGAAAAATGATTTCTTAACCGAATAGTTGAATTTGCAACAACTACAAAAATAATTTTGGAACAAGTAGGTACATATAAAACGAAATAGTTAAACTTTAATCAAAAGAGATGAATTTTTAACAAAATAGTTGAATTTATAACCGAAATACCGAGAATATTAAACTGCAACCAAAAATAGTTGCATTTTTAAGCCAATAGTAGAATCTTTAAACAAACCATTTTTTTTAAAGACAATATAATATTTTACCCAGAAAGATAAATTTTTAACACAGAACTTTTCTAAAAAAAAAATATTTTCAATCCTGTAAGTAGAATTTTATATCCAAAAACACGATTTTTTAAGAATAAATTACAATTTCAGAAAAAGGTGACTTTTTAACAAAATCGAGAAATTTTGAAACATTTAATTGAATTTTTAAGCAAAACTGATGAATTCCCAATGAAAACATTAATAGTTGAACATTCAACTAAAAGCAATCAATCTTAAGTCAATAATGGGTTAGTTACATTTTAGTTTCTGTTAAAACGAATTAACTTTCGACGTTTTTCATGTACGATTTCACATTTTGCATTAACTCTACCTTCTTTACGTCAAAAATCGTGACAAAAAGGACCCCCCTTCCCCTAGCCAAGATAGTGTGACTTCGTTGTTGAACGCGCCCAAACTTACAGCTTAAAGTTCTGTGGTTTCATAATGCGAAATTCATGTGTTTGAAATGCTCAGAAAGCAATATCAGAGTATTAAAAAGCACCGGTGTAAAGTCACTCAACTTTTTTTTTAAATCTCTATTTGCCACTTTCCCAGGTAACAGAAGGGCGCTCATAAGGACAAGGCAGGAAGCGAGAAACACTCGAGGTGCTTCTTTCTGAGATTAGCCTGTTTGTTCCGCTGAATAAAACCATTTTTGTGGCAACTTTTCTGCCGCAATGGTTCCTAGATCATTCCCAGTGTGCTCTAGATTTACGCAAGTTGCAGATTTATTTATGGGGTAACAGCTGCTATGACAAGGAGGTGAAATTCAATGTTCTTTTTCTCCTCCACTTATGCCACATATTAATCTTCCATCGTGTAATGAAATATGTTAAAACTCTTGCACTCCTTGTTACTGAAAACCTGATTGACTTTTGAATGATTTGAAAATGTTCCATTTATTACATTGATAATTATAAAATGAATATGTTCTGCTAACTTTTTATTTATTTGCAACATGTTTAAATTTAATTTGAGATAATTGTGGAATTTTAATGACAAAACCTTTCTTATTCTTGCCAATAAGGATCTTAAGCGGTCTACTTTGATAAGAGAATAAAACTTTAGATCACCAGGTATTAAGATTTCACAAAAATTCAAAAGATATCAGAAGATACCTTTGGGTTTTGATTTTTGTCTAAACTGCAACGTTTCCGAAATATTTCAAAAATTTTAAGGGATCTTTACTTATTCCAAGTTTAAGAATTAACAAATAATATTGTGTGATATCAATGGATTTAAATAGATTTCAAAGAATTTAGAGATATTTTGAAGTATTTTAAAAGATTTTAGGAATTTTTAAAGTTTTTACAATTATTTCAAGAGATTTCGCAGAACTTCCAATAGGGTTACAAGTAACTTAAAATCATTTAAACGGATTCAACAAATTTTCTAGAGATTTTCAAGAATCTTTTGAGATCCCACATTTTGTAGAGATTTTCAATGTTTTTTAAGATATTATAAGAGGTATTAAAAAATTTCTAAATTTTTCAAGTATTTTAAAAGTATTTCAGAAGATTTCTAAAGATTGAAAAAGATTTAAAAATATATCAGTGATACTCTTAGGACAACAACTAATTTTAACATGTTTAAAAATAATAAGCGATTTTTAATTATTTTTTTTTAATGTAAAGGAATTTACGGCTTTCAAAATATTTCAAATGATTCTGACAAATTAAAGTAAATTTTGAAGTTTTAAAGTTATTATAAATTAATGTCTCATGCTTAAGATGGCTTCAGCTCAATAAGTTGAAGGCATGTTTTGTTAGAATTGAATTTTTTAACAGTCTACACCGAGCTGTCTCGTTACATATTATCAGTCATAGGCGCATTTTTTCTAATGCAATCCGGTAAATTGATAAAAGCAGTTTGCCTAATTTTGACGTATTTGGCAGTCAAGTACATGCTGGAGGAACCTACGGCTTAAGGTGGAATCCGAAGCGCCAGAACCTCTTTAAAGGCACACAGAAAAATTTCCAGAGGTACCGTTTCGGGGATCGAACCCCGGACCTCTAATTTTTTTATATTGATCTAGGATTCTCGTGTTATTTATTTACGTAACACGTTAGTTGTGCAACACTGCTTCAACAAATGCTCCTCATCAATCTATCTAGCAATCATCCCAAGCAAAGAGCCTCACAAAGTCCCAAATGTGAGGCTGTGTAAAGTGTTTGAAATATTATTAGCTTATCTCATAGGGTTTCAGAGAAATTGTTGTGATTTCATGAAGTTTCAAAAGATTTCTAGAAATTTTAAGCAATCAATATTTATTTGTTCGAAGTGTCTCGTCGTCCCGAAATTCTGGATCAATAGTCAAGTATTTCTCATCAGATTGTCTAGTCTTCCCGAATTTTCAAGGCGTCTAGTCCATCCTCTTTTTCAACGACCCCAAGTTTTCGGGACGAGTAAACATAGCTTTATTTATTTTCAAATTTATTTTATACAAAGGCATACGCATCTTAAAATTGACATTTTTGATTTGTATTTTTTTATATGATTTGTGGCCTGTGAACCATGCAGCAACAATTTTATTTTATATTTCCAGGTTTTAATGATACGAATTTATGAGTAAAGTGCTTAATTAATCAAAAATACATATTTCTTACTAATTCAGTCCTTTTCCCTAGGTGCGAAATTCGTTCGGATGCCAGAGCTTGACCATCGGCCTAAAATCGGCCCTGCTTTGTTAACCGATCTGCGGCAACGAGAGTTGGGCCGATTAAACGTTTTCAAGCTGCCAGAATCGTACCGACGTTAGCGACGGACGTCGGTGGCGAGCGAAAAGCCGACCGTCGACCCAATTCTCGCCCAACTATGGGACGAAAATCGATTAAACTGTGACAGATTGGTCGATACGACCGCAATAATGTGGTCAGTCCGACTATGGTCAATAGTTGGCTCTTCCGTTGACGTCACATTTTCCCGTAACATTGGTTGAACATAACCTACTTCATTTCGATAGATCTGCTTTCGGCCACAGTTGATCTGCTCGTATTATTGGGTGGTCGAATTGTTGTGTTACTCGTTGAAATTTATAAATATTAAAAATAAACTATTAAAAATTCTTAACTAAAAATAGGAAAGTTTAAGGGTAAATATTTGTTAATTACATATCTTTTAAATTATAAACTTTAATTTCAAATCTACAAACATGAAAAAAATGAATTTGTGACACAATATCATAATTAAACATTTCTAAATGAAAAATTTAAAATTAATAATTGAATACTGCCACATATTCAAAATGTTACTATTTTACTATATAATAAAGTCAATTTTAAATCCTGAAAAATTTAAAAATTCCAAAAAACGTAGAACACTGAATATTTTCAAAGTATAGCTTCCGACTTTTTCAAGTCTCTTTGAAATTTAATCTATGAAGAAAATAAAACAATTTGCTTAAAAAAACATGCGAGAACTAGGCAATCCAAATTTTATTATTTTAAATTTCCTATCTAATAATATTTTTCATGATAATAACCTAATAACAATTAAAATCAAAGTTGTAGTAGTCTTTTTTTAAATATTTCAAATTAGGCTTTCGATTTTTTTATAAATAAATAAATATGATGAAAAATTGGCCATTTTTCCTATTTTAAAATTCCTAAGTTTCAAAGAGTAACATTAGTTAAATGTAAATTAGTGCTTAAAATATATTGTATCAATATTCCATGTTTGACTCTTAGCTTCTCTAGCCTTCTAGTGAATCAATATTTTGTAATTATATTCCGTATTGGCTTTTGAGATAAAAAGAAAAACAAGTGTAATGTATTCAAGTAATTTCAGACGATCTCTTTTTACTTTCGTTATTGTAACCTGAACTGGTAGACAAAAGGGAAAAAGGGCAAAAGTATTGAATGTCAGGGGTGCTTTAAAAACTCGTGTATTAGATTCAAGTCGAGCATGCATTGAAAAAAATCGAGCATTCTGTGAAAGCACGACCAACTAATTTCAATTTCACGATTTGGGTCGGAATACACTCATTCGGAAGCGGTAGAAATTGGCAATTTTAAAGGAATGTCTAGCCAGAAGTCGGAAAACGTTAGTAACTAACATCGACCTGATAGGTAGATATTATGACCCACATAGTCGTATACGTACCGTTAGGAAAATATTACAAAATTCTCTTCTCTCAGAGATTGTTATGCTTGATCTAAGGATGCGGAACGAATTCAAAATATTATTTCTTTCACTTTATCCATTAACAATGCATAAAGCCTAGAATAATTGTAAAAAGTATTTATAGATTAAAAATGAGGCTCAAAAATGTCAGGATGGGTTGGCAAAACAGAATGATCAAAATAAAAAATTAGACATCTGTAGAAAAGTAGTAAGCTGTAAATAACTTCTTTTTGCATAATCTAATTTTTTGTATTCGTACAGATTTTTATTTAAAGTTTTCTATGTCATAACTGATGTTTAAATGACCTCTATTCATAAAAAAAGCAATTTAAAAATCTTTAGGAATGGTGAAAGAATCTTTTAGGTATTTGAGGTATTTTTAATGTAAAACTGTAAAAGAAAAAAAATTATATAGGGCTGGAAAATCATAAATGTGAATACAGTAAATAAAAAAAATGAAAATGGTATTTTTTTAAATTATCTTCTTCCTGCTGATTTAAAAAACTCTTTTCTACTTGTGAGGACTATTTAAGGACTCATATTCCTGAGGCAACTTTAGATTTCATATAATTTACAGGTTTTTCCTTAGTGAAAATTGGTTAATTTTTCAAATCAGCTTAGAGTAACTTATTAGGGGTTTCTATTACAGCAATGTGATATTTATTTATAATTTTCTTAAAAAAATACCAGTCACTCATACTCATATGTTCAAAATAAGAGAGAAGGTGCCACGTCCAATATTAGAAAAAATTTGAACAACAATAGCTGAAGTTTTATTGAACTAGCACAGCGGAATGAAATCTCCACCAATAGTAAATTTTAGAAAAACTATCGTTTTTAAAGTTGACTCTAAGAGATATTTGTAACATTAGGAAGGTTTTTACGGATGAAAATAAACTAGAAACAAAATGTTTGAGTCTATGTGACTAAAAACAAGAATATAGCCTCTTTGATAAAAAAATAATTTTTTTATTAATGCAAATTATCTTTTTCCAGCTTGCTTCTAAAACTTTTCTATACTCAAGGTCTTACTACTAGTAAAAACACGATTAGTAACAATACGCTACAAAAATTTTCCAGCCTACGCAATTCAAGAAAGAGCGAAACAACGAGTTTGGAAAATAATAATTTTTGTATTTTTTGGCATTACTCTTTTCTGTCGTGTATTTTCACCAGTTAAAAGCCAGGGTAGAGATTTTACCTGGAAACTCATGGAAATCATCTGAAATTATTTATACCGCAAAAAACTTGAAAACCTTGGAAATGACATGAACTTTAATCTCAAAACCTCAATTTTTTAGCACGAACTTATTTTAAATAAATTCATGTTGTTATCTTCAAACTAATCAGATACTAGAAAAGTAGTTTCTTCTAATTAAGTACAGCAATCCAAAATTATCTTCAATTTTGGACATTTGTTTACTCTAAGAGGAATATGAGTTTTCTTATGAAATTTCCGTTATCTTATTCATTCGTTCTAGTTCTAATTAATATTCATTTTTTATAGCAGTAAGAGCACGTGTAATTAAAAACTATATGATCACAAATTAATATAATTATATTGCGAGGCCTCAGACGCAAAAATTATACATGGTCACAAATATTATATATAATTTCTTTTAATTGTTTATTGAATGGGGTATGAGGATTGATGAATTGAATAAAAAATTCACGTGAGAATCTTCTAAAGTCAGAGGACATTCTTTTTACTGTTAGACATTTTTGACAATTCAACCAAGTAATTGGTTGAAAATTTAATTATTTTGCACTGAAAATTGTTTTAATGTCAGCTGAATTATAAATAATTATTGGATTGATTTAATAGAAACCGCTAATAAATTATATTAGTTTAACCTGACAACAGCCATCGGTAGAAGAAAATATTGTTTAGGGTCCCCTGGAAAAACATATTTTGGAAAAATACAAAAATGGCTTTTGGAAAACAGACTTTTCTTGTTGTTTGGTTACATAGACATCAAGTTTTATCGCAGCATACTTCAATCAGTAAAAAGCCCTCCGATGTTAGAAATATCTTTTTTGATACTTTGAAAAAACTCATTCATCATTCCAGTAGAATTTGCAACATTTTTCTAAAATATGTGTTATAAGCTATCGCCCAGAGAACCTTAAATCAAAAGCTGTACAAATTTTAAGAAACTTCTAAGATCTCCAAAAAGATTTTTTTTTAATTAGCATGCACGAAAATCTGACAAATATGAAGATACGAATATTTTGAAGCACAACGAACAATTTGTAAGCGATCATTAATCCCAGCCGAAATGATTATAATTTTTCTGGGCCATAATATACTATTTTTCCACTTTGTTGCAGTTTTGACTTCCACAATTTCCCAATTAACTTTCGAATTACAGTTTAAAATTTTTTTAAATGACTATTCACCATATTTTTTATTATTTCGTATTACCACAATGGGCATAATTCTGTTCAAATAACATTTAGAAATCTATACCGTTTCTGATAATTTCCATATCACCTAGGTATTTTTTTTTACTTTCACGAATTACTATTCGGCATAAAGTGTATTTTTTTGGAATTAATAGTTTTCCTAATTTGGAAAAATAAAAATTCGGGCCAATTTTTACTTGGCTAAATGAATCTTGACAAAATAAACAGTAGGAAAAATAGAGCTTCCAATTTCTGTTAGTCAAGGAGTGAATTTCTTTGGATATAATTATTGTTAACATTTAAATTCGTTTTCTTTTACTCAAGATACATCGGTTAATAAAATTATATTATTCGACGCAAATAAATGTTTCTGTAACTTCCTCTTTTACTGTAAAAATATATTTCCCTTTACAAAAAAATTTCGTTGTCGTTTCAAAATTTCGATTACACAGAGCCATGACATTTCTCCAAAGTATCCTGTAAAGTATCAAAAACAGGGTAATTTATTTCAAACTTGTTATAAAAGTTTTTCAAAGCGTGAAGGATGTTTTAGGACTTTTTATCCTAATTTTCGAAGAGGTTTGGAGTGATGTAATCTAAGACGAATCGCTGGCCTAAGTCCGGTCGTTGACTGTCTGGCTACTTAGACCTCCAACTTGTTAGATTTATACAGAATGTATTACACACATTTACCCACACGTATACGCACCTGCTGTGCCTAGTTTCTATTTCCTCTCACGTCTCACCAGGATTTTTATTATGTCCTGCAAACGTGTAGCAGTTATGTACGAATCCTGCATTCTTGTGTAAGACGGGATTGTAATATTTTTCTTTTTTATTCCTCTTTTAAAACTATACTTCTTTTGTTTGGTATAAAGCTGGTGTTTTACCTTTTAAACTTCTTTTCTATTCCAATTTTACGCTATTGAAAACTTAATATTTTTTATTATTTAAAATTTTTTCCGTCTGTATAAACTCTTTTTATTATTGAAACCTTATACTTTCCTTCCACATTTTGAAATCTTGCTCTCAATTCTTTTGACAGTTCATCGCTCCCATTCACTGAATTATTTTTGCATAACTTATTTCAATTCAAGACTCACAGATTTGAAGGCATTGTATTTAGGCAATCTGTAAATAGGCAACTTCAAACATGTGATAATGCTGTAATAATTATTCCAGCTTTTTGCTCTGATTGCTTTTCTTCAAATATATAAGTGCAGAAGTATATTATTGAGATGCTAAAGGTAGAAAGGAGTTAGTATCAAATTAGGCTTTTGAAGACTTCGAGAACTTAGTTATTGTATCGCAAAGGGGATTATCGGCTTTCTAGCGATTTTTATGTTTTGTAGCATCAGCGTCGAAGGTGGCTGCCGAATTCGCCGCTCGTTACGTGCGAGGACTTTAGAAAAGTTCGTGAGCTTTCGGGCGAGCACGTTTCACTCTAATTACCTGGTGCACACCCGGCTACGTCAAGAAGCAAGGATTAATGGTAATTACTCCCTTGATTTCGAGGGCCTTCGGGAACCGCCAGTCTAAACTTGACAGTGTTCTAGTGAACTACTATGAAAACGCCTGGGTCAAACAAGGTTAAAAAATCTCTCCAACTTTTCCGCTGATGGCACCTAAACATTATTTCTTAAGTACTTTTCATCTCTGAGTGGCAAACTTAAAATGAAATGGTGTTCCATTTTGTATTCAAATGTTTCATTTTAAAACATAAAAAAAAAGAATTGTAATTTAATCGGCTGTGTTAGTCATTTTAATTTGAATTGGAATAGCTAGACAGACACTGAAGGTCAGTCTAGTGCTAGTTGTGTCTGGACTCTCAACCAGGCTCAAGTCCGGCTAGACTATAGAAGAATGTAGACCTATCACAGTTGGAGAATACATTAGAATGGGTTAGGCAAGCTAACTGGCCTTGAAACCAGTTTTGAAGTTCAACACTCTCGGCTTCAAATGGAATTAGAAACACATCTACGGTCTAAGAATTTTTACTTTCGTTAAATCAACAAAACAAGAATTCAAATAAGCATCTATTTTATTATAATGCAGAACTTGATTTTTTGATAGCGACCAGTTTGAGGTGACGATAAAAATACGTAACAATAAATAAATACTCAACAAACCGAAAGGTCTTTCGTAACCTTAATCGTGACAGCGGTGGAATGATCTCAGTTGCACGAGTGCATCCCAACGCTGCTTATCATCTATTTTGGAAATTAATGCGAAGAGTTAATTCCTCTTATTTATAAAATATTTTATTTGAAGTGGGATGTTTAGGAAAGTTTGAGATCACTTTTGCGTGAAATCGCTTCAATATTTAATTCAAAACTCAGTTGTGCTGCTACCGGTGTCCTGAACTTCGTAAGTTACGATAATTGAGTCGTGAGATACTGGAGATTTTTAATCGATTGCCATTGCTGAACGCTGTGACCAGGCTCTTTGGTCCATTCGAACAAAGACAGAAAATATATTTTTGACCTATACCTGCACGCACAGCAAAGGCTAGTGACCCTGACACAGAGGGCGTTGCTCTCACCGTCCGTTCCTCCTTTCTTCCTCCGTTAGATCACTCCTGCCTCTCTTCTGAATGTCCCACAAAAATTGCCGAAATCCACGTCTTTAGTCATTGGAATAAAATTACATGAATTCTAAATATAGCTTTCTGTTTTAACTAGGAATGTAAGGGGTTCTATATTTAGCTCATCATTTTACAACGCGTTCTATTAAAATTGAAATAATACAAACCTGTTTTACGTAATAAGATAAGAGTCGAAAATTTTATTGTAATACTACATTAGTATTATTCACGCAATTCGATATTGGTTAGAATATAATTTTCCAGAAAAGTAAATGTTTAACCTCCATGTTAGGTTCAAAATCAGATTTGTTGAGGGGGTAGTCTGGTAACTGACACATTTTTAAGACCATTTTAAGCAAAAAAGCAAATTGATTATTGTTTGTAGGCTTGCCATTCTGTCCTGAACTAGGAGTTCTCATTTTGACTAAAAAATAACAAAATGGCGGACTTCTAAAAATAGTCACATTTTTTTCTCTCTGAAATCGAGTTATAAATCCGAAAATAGTGAACACAAATAAAAGATCATACCTCCCGACATAGCCACTGAAGTGTAGAACGTGTTAAAATTTCAGCTGATCGGTTTAATAGAATATTTTTAATTACATGGGCCGACCAAAAAAACCTTGTTTTGAGAAAGACGCGTTTAGCTTTAGTAACTGATTTTTTTTTTAGAAAACTCATACTTACACTAATATACTCATACTTACACTTACTTATATTTATACTAATCGGCCATGCCTGTTGCATACAGCAAACCTTCCGTTTCCTCATAGGCATCATGAAGAGCAAATTTTTCTTGCCCTACGACTCGATCTGACTATTTCAGAAGCGTCAGACGTTGCCTTATCCGCCTTCGAGATCCTGCGGCTTTGTACAAATTAACGTAAGCAATAACGCTTCGACCGATTTCCGCGCCCATGGTCTGCATAATTTTTAAAATAGGCATAAATCATTCAAGTGAAAATATATTTTACATCCGAACTTACAATAAAAATTTAAAAATTACTATATTTTTAATTTTGCACTATTAGTTTTAAAGATTTTCAACTGTTAATGTTTACAAAGTATCTACGGAGACTCTAAAACTTGAAAAACCTTGAACCATCCATGAATTTTAAAAAGAGTCGGAAAACTTTTATTGCAATTTTTTGTGTTTTAATCATTATTTTAGTAATTTTTTTCTTATTTTGCAAACGAAGATTGATAAAAAATTGATTAAAATGCGTTCTACCGACTTGAATAAGTACAGGAAGCGTATACGTATTACTTTTTTCACTATTATGCACGCATTAATCCTCCAATTGCTATATTAAAAAACCTTGTTTAGATAAAAAAAAAAAATAATCACCGAAACATTCTTTTAAAATTTCCATTGATTTCATTGATTCCATTGATTCAGTACTGGCGTAAATTTTCTACACGCTTATTATTTCTTGAACTCTTACTATAAAGTACCTTTCTTTTACAGATATTACCATGAAAATTTATTCCTTATAACAGAAAGAAAATTGATAAAATTCTGCGTCTAATAACCCTAAGTTGATGGAAAAATGTTAATTTAATAAAAAGTTGGCATAGTTGTTTGGCTAATTTGAAGGTTAATATAGTATTTGGCTAAATTGCTCAGATGATTTCAGAATGTTTTCCCTGGATTCTAGCCTAAGTTCAAACCTGGCCCAAAAAAGTCGCCAAATTACATATAATAATTGTACTCACCATATAATGTAAAAAAACTTCAAAACAATTAGGGTAAGAGCACCAATTATTGGCAACCCCTCCCCTTGGCTGACTCCTCTCTCTGCTTTTATAGTTCATACATTTTTTTACCATGCTTTTCTGTCAAATTTAAATTATTCTTTCAAATTTTCGAGAAAAGGAAATGGCTCAATATTGAACGCTTAAAATTACAATTTCTCATTTTGAAACATTTTAAAGTAAAAAAATCCCCATTTTTAATTATTCCATATTTGAAAATATTTCATGTTTTTGACGAGGAAATTGATATAAATAGATGTTTAAAACAAATTGCTGTACACATTGCAAGAATTAATATTGCATCATCAATAATGCATATCGTACTCTCGTGTTAGTGAAAATTTCAATGTCACATCGCTGATTTTTATTATATAATTCGACAGCGGCATTTTATGCGATCCTGCGGTATTCCGGAAGGCTCAGTTCCGTTATTTCATCATTTGTGTTCATTAAATATTTGTGCGGTTTCATCTCCGGATAACACAGCTCTTAATCAGGACGTAACTGGATACTGCACCAAAGCGGAATTAAAATCTCTAATTAGCAGTCGTCCTAGCCATTACTCAATTAGTCAATAATCACTGTGCAGGTTCCAATGCTTTTCGAATAATAAAGCCTAGAATGAAGCATTTCCCCGTGCAATTAGTAAAAAATTATAATTGTCAAACATATGAATACAAATATTCTTAGTTATATTTCTGATTTATATAAAAAAAAACTAACAATTGATTTTAAAATCCATTTTTCATTTCATATTCAGTGATATGATGCTTTATCTAATATGCTTGATACCTGCAAATAATCAAAATTATCTTCAGGTTTGAAATTGAAACAAAATTTGACAGAGAATATATCCTGAGAGTAATTTGTATTCGAAAAATATTTATTTTCTGGGTCTTTTGAAAGTTGCTATGATAATCTTTCTGGGTTCACCATTTTTAATCTAGCACTGCCCACTAAAGAATATATATATATATTCCAGGCCTTTCACCTTTGGTATAATCCAAGCGAGCACTGCCTAGGCTTTCCTCAACAAAGATCCTATTGGAGGAGATCATGCTCCAATGGCTTCAAAATAGTTAAGTATAGATTATTACCTTCGCCCATCTTCCAGGATTACGTAACAAAAAAGGTAATCCTTCTTTTCAGTACAACGCAAAATTGGCACACGACCTTGAATATTTCATAATTTCGAATAATGAGCTTGACCATCAAATAAAAAATTATTAGGATCGATTTTAGGGTATAAATTTATAACTAAGAGAAAATCTGATTTCATCGAAATTCTAAATCTTTTCTGAGAAAAATTCTCTTTGAGATAACTTCTGAAGGAAACACAAAAGAATTTTAGCTTCAAAGGTGTATGAAATCTACTAAAATTTAATGTATAAGTACCTTTATAAATTCAACAAAGCTATCATAATTCAAAAGAAATATGAACATTATTTTCTGTTCCTTTTATTTTAAATTTCTAAAGTTCAAAAAGCTCAGTAAAATACACAGGAACACAAAAAAATAAAAGTGGCATGGGCACTCAACCACACTACCATATACCTATATGTTTCTGGGGTTGCTGAATCCCAATCTGATAGCAGATTTATTTGATCACGTCAGGTTTTTGACAAAATGGGCCTTTCTGGCCATTTAAAAAAAACAACGCAGGTTGCGAATCTGAAGTTCTAGAAGGTGCTAGTTATGGCCCCCTGTTCTCCCTCATTGAAAACCGTTGTATTGTCATTCAACAAAAAAAGGAGTTGAATTTTCGACCAATAGGATGAATTTATCAAAGTGTTTAAAATGTCAACAAATTATATAATTTTTAACAAGATAATTTTCAAATTCAAATAAAAACATTCAAATAACTGGTTGATTCAACTAATTTCTAATGACATAGTTAAATTTTAAAGCAAAGAGATAAATCTTCAGCCAAAAATAAAATTTTGTTCAAAGTGATTCAAATTTTAACCAAGTACCAGTTTCAACAAAAGAATGAAATTTTCAATCAAAGAGCAGAAATTTTCACTAAGACAGATGATTTCTTAATCATAAATATAATAGTAGACTTTTTAAACAAAAATATTAACTGTTAACAAAATTAGTTGGATTTATTTATTGGGCTCTATTATGTCAGTTAGTACTGTTGCAGGGCAATCTCTTGCAAAATTTGCAAATATTGCTAAAATTCATCAGGAAAGGTACAACCTCCCCTTCTGTTACCAACCGTATTTTGGCTTGAGCTCTTCACCCCTTAAATTAGTAATGTAATTTATGGGCGGAACCTTCACACACGGGCAGCGGGTTTTGTTTTAAAAAAAATTCCGAAATAGGTAATTTTCTAAAAAATCTGACAATATAGAGCAAATCTGACACCAGATTCAGATTCAATGACCCCAAAAACATACAGCATTCTGGTTCAATGGCCATGCCACAGTTGTTTTGTGTGCCTGTGTTAGCTTTCGAACATTTTTTAGACAGAGATGAAATTAGAGAAAATGTGTGTAAGAATTATTAAAGGAGAATGATTCTACTATCAGAATTTGAGTTACCAAAATAATTCTTCCTTGAATTCTTCATTCTTCTTCATTTTTTCGTCTCTTTTTTCTAATACTACGATTAACCTACCAAAATGACTCACTGGAAAAAAATTTAAAAAAGTATGTGGCTGTGACGTTGGGCAGAAGTTTCTCAGCAGCAGTGCGTCGACTGCAACTGTTTTGAAGAGGCAATGTCCGAGGTCTATGAACTGCGACGGACGACTTGCATTAGATTCAAGGCCAAATTAGAGCGTAAAAACAGCGACAAGCGACGCCAAGCTCTGACCGTCTGCAACCTCTTCGCGTAATCTCACTAACCCACGCCTAGTCGAGTGCTTTTTTTATTTAAAACGCCATTTCTATGTGCAGCCAGTGCACTGTAGACGATCAACGCGAACTTGGTTTCCCTGATAAACAAACGTTACTCGGAAGTACTGAGAGACTGCTGAGGTCACTGCATTTTTTATTTCGAGATTCGTTTCAATAAGCAAACCAATTCCTAAAAGAAATTCACCAAACTAAGAACACTTCCAGAATTTTAAAATTAGCTGCACTTTCACTTCTGGAAACTGGATTCATTACCATTTTTCCAGTTAAATTTCACAAAACTACCCTCTAAATATTTGTTTTATCTCATTAAAAGAGCATTTTTAGAGGTACACTTAAACCCTCTTTGATAGGTGGGTGGCGTTCTAAAAGGACATAAACGCCGTTTTTAAGATCTTGAGAGACATAAAAAACTTTTTTTAAATTGAATTGACTGAATCGATTTGAAATCATGCCGGAAGTGCAATTCCACTTTTCTTTCTTGAATCTGGTGAGGTCAGAGGTTCCTTGTTCTTTTCGAAATCTGGTTTTCTGAAAACTCCCACCTTTTTTGTTTCATTTTTTTTTGCTACAATGGGACACTAATAATGAAGACATCTTAGGGGTCATTCATAAAATACGCGATACATTTTTCAGGAACTTCTGCCCCCCCCCCCCCAACGTATCACGCATTTTGTGAATGATCCCTTATAAGCTTCATGTCGGCCAAGCCAGTTCATAACACAAAAGTTATCTGATTCCTAGAAGATTCATAACAAATACCTCTTACTCTTTTATGGTATCTTATATCGTTCGCGGTAAAATTAAAAATTAAATTCCTCGAAAAAGAAGTCTCGTGGCACAAAATAAAATAAAATATTGGATAAAATTGATCAAGCGCGGGTTTACTATTGAATTTGACTTTAGAAAAACCAATGTCACGTGAAAGAAAAAAGCGAAAATTTAATTTTTCGAAAAAAAGCCTTTTAACCAGAAAAATAGTTAGACCTGATTGGAACTGAGAGAATGCATTTCTTTTAGAAGTGCAAATTTAACAAAAAAAAATCTGATAAAAAGGTGGGGATCTTGAGAAAATCTACTTATACAATTTTAATATCCGTCGCTATTTTCTGAATTATTAACATTTTCTTGAATTTCTTATGGTTGCGGAAGAGGTCAATTAACCTAAACCATGTTAGGAAAGAAAACCCTTAAGTTTCGGTTAGGTCAAAAGTTATAAAAATTTGAAGAAAAACTTTGTATTTATTTAAACAACCATACAATTTAAAAAAAACATAACTTCGCAAAAGTTATTTTTTTTCTCAAAACGGCAAAATATTAATCGCTTTATTTCCATCAAGAAAAAAGGTATTTAAAAGGTGAATGATTTTGTGACTTAAAGTTGCACTGCTTGCAAGATTGTAAATGAATTTGTTTCATTTTCAGTTTAAGAAGGAAACTTTCGTTTCAAATACATAAGCACTGAATTGAAACCTCATAAGTTTTATTGGCTAATTTTAAAATTCCGGGAAACTGGATAAAGATTTTTTTCGCACAAAACACACATTTTTTCAACTTTGGACGGCGATTTTTTTTTCGGTCGAGGCGCACGTTGTTTTAACTTTGGATTTTAGTTCAAAATCCAATTTTCATTCGTGAAAAAAATCTTGCCATCGAGATATTGAAGCGTTAAATTGAGGTGTGAAAAATGTGATTGGAAAAATTCAGCAAGTTCAGAGAAAATGGAGGAATTATTTTTGTTGGAGCGTATATTTCCTCATTTTTAGACAGTGATTTAAATTTTAATTGGCAATTAGTAGAAAGAGAAGCAAAATAGATTTGTGGCAGCTGAGTTCAAAAATCTTATAAAGTTTACAAATTTTACAAAAACTTGTGAACTTGAAACTTGGTTCCTTTTGAATTGCCACCCTCCAGTTATCTTAATTTGTTCTCTTTAAATTTATAAGATATTAGTGGTAAAATATTGACATTTCTATACAAACTATTAATTTCTTAGGACGAGGTTTAAAATTGATTTTTTTCCACTTATCTTTAATGGAAGGCTGAAATTTACAAGATAAAAAATATTTTTCCAACGTTGCTCGTCCTTGTCAAAATTTTGTCTTAGGATTCTTTGTTTTATTTTCAGGAATTCTGTACATTAACGTTTCTGAGCTGTAATTTTCGAAGCTTGAAAATAATTTGGAGTTCAATACATTATGAAAAAGTCACTATTTCTAATTTAAAATCGATACCCACCCTCAAAATAATTTCCGCTAGAAAAAGAATTGCTCACCTCCTGCTAACTTTTTATTTTATTTACCATGTTTGGAATTGCACGTTCTTATAACGCAGAGTTTACCTTTGTCAGATTTACGTTGACGAAGTGGCGAGGTGTGTTAAAGAACTTTGTGAAAAATGACCAAGACGCGAGTATCGCACAGTAATTTAACTTGACCTTCAAGTCTAGAAATAATATAGGTTTACCATTTATATTACGGTATATATCGTCATATCTGCAAAAGTTGCTGTTACAAATTTGCATTCCTGCAAATTCGACCAGTAAACCTGAAAAAACTTGTCGCTTTGTATAGCCTGTTATCCAGATTGCAAGAAAATGGGATCGGGAAACACGATAAGGGTCCATTTATAAACTATTTCACCAATGTTTACTTATTTTTATCCCCTCCCCTGCCACCGACTTCATGGAGGACCTTAGTTTTGAAATTCTTCAAATGCTTAGGATTTCAAGTCAAAATAAATGGAATTTTCAGCATAATGCTTGAACATTCAAACAAAACCAATTTTCAACCAAAAAACATGTATTTTAAACCCAACAATACGAATTTTCAACGAACAGATTATTTATACTCAAACATTTAAATTTTTAAGCCAAAACAACCAATCATGCAAGATGAATTTTCAATAAACAAAAAAATTTGTCAACAAAACAGTTACATTTTCAACAGAAAAGCTGCCTAACAAAATAGTTAAGCTTTTATAACTTTAATTAAAATAGTTGAATTTTTAACCAATTAGTTGAATTCTTAGCCTAAAAAGACTTTTTTTAACCAAGAAGATTAATTTTCTACAAAAAATAGAATAGTTACATTATTAGTAAAAAAAATTAATTCTAAAATAGAATTGTTAACAAACCAGATATCATTTTTCAACAAAGAGATGAATATTATATTAAAATGATGAATCATGAAAAATGTCAAAAAAAATTCAGAATTCTACCAAATAGTTAAATTTAAAAAACGTTTTTAATTGAATAGTTACAGTTTCAAAAACATAATCAAATTTTGAACTAAATAGTCGAATTTTTAACCAAATGAGATAATTTGAGAACCAGAAATATAACAGTTTACTTTTCATAAAAAATAAGTTTTTAGCCTAAAATAGTTGGATTTTCTTATTAGATTATATTAGTTCAGTTCGTATTTAAGCGAAAAAACGAAAAAAAGGTGAAGATTTTTATACAGGGAAAGGAGAAAATGAATTATATAAAAAAGGAGAGACGAGGGGAATAGTTATAAGTGTGAAATATGAAATATGAAAGTGATTTTAAAACTTGCTAGGTTATTATTAAACTGTACTGTTGCAGGATCATCTTTGGAAGATTCGAATAAATTGTTAAAATTTATCACCAATAAGCGCAACAAATGTTATATAAGTTCGGAAGGTTACTTTCACCTAAAGCGCTCACTTTTTAAAAATATATTTCTCCCAAAATTACATACAATGTGGAAAATTACATACATAGTCGAGGCATTTAAATCCTCACGCCACCGATTTCTTCATAGAGAACAAACTGCTCCCTTGAAGTTTTCATAATCATTGAAATGTGCACGCATGACGACACTGAGAAAATCTGCATACGTTTATTCTTCATGCAGGTACAAAGTTTTTACACTTTGAATGTTTTGTATACGAGTTGACATTCTTAAACATTTTAAACCGTATTACTTTTGCTTTTCATAAACGAGAATTTAGGGTATAAAATTAATTAAAATTTCGGAACAGGGCCCGGTAAAGTAGCTATTCCAATTCTTTTTCAAATATGACAAGCACAAGAAATAAAAAATAATCCGGCAAAATAAAAAAAAATCGCAGAATTTAATTCAGTGAAAGATAATTAATTGGAATTCAATGGAAAACAAAGTAATACATGAATATAACGAAATTTTATGTGAAATTAACTTTTTTTAATAAAATGAAACTCATTGTCAGTGTAAGAGAATTTAAGTTTGCATATGAAAATTTAATTGGACGCGACCTCATTTCAATTTAAGCAAAAAATTTGTGGATCTAGCGTTTATTAATTTGAATCGGAAAATTAAATGCAGATATTTTTGAGTAGCTTTAATTTTAAAAGAGTCGGGATCGGCAACCTAATAAGTTAAAAAAATAGTTTTATAGGTTCCTGTTTTTAAAATATGTATCTAAATCATTATCATACTAAATCGCGGTTGCACGAGGTTAAAACTGCACTAAACGGATAATTTTACTAAATTACTGAATCCACTCGAAACTTTAAAGAAATATTAAGATTGTAGTAACAATCAGGCAAAACAATTTAAAAACATCTAACATGTTAAGGCGTCACTTATTTTAAGAAATTACGCTTAACTTCCGAACGCTGCATTTTATATTGGTAAATTGTGAAAAAAGGTTTTCATTTAAAATTCTAGTGCCAATTATAAAAGGCAGAACTAAAATTTGTAATTACAATTGAAGTGGGGAACTTCTCGTTGAAATTTACTTTCTGCACAGTGCATGAATAAATGAACTTTTCGAGTGCACATGGGTTTGACCAAGAGCATTCGAAAGTAGATCGTTACTGATTTTCTCAAAATCATATTTTGAAAATGCACTTTATAATTTTAGATAATCTGGTTGTGATGTTTGTCAATTACCGATTTTTAATAT
>JAAAKG020178828.1:0-26286 GCA_010014905.2 Druon quercuslanigerum
TGAGTATTTCGGAAACCTTATAAAATGTTTTTAAATGTTCTCTTAAAATTAATGTTGAAAAGTAAAAAATCATTTTAACATTTACCATAAATCTTGAGAAAAATGGTTTATTTTCTTGAAACCTTTCAAAATTCTTAAGAAATTCTAAACTTCTTATTCAAAATTTTAAATAATCTACGCTTTTGTTTTAGATTTTTAAAAACATTTTCAATTTTTAAATTATATTATCTCCTAAACTTACTCGAATTTTGTGTACAATTTTGATATAAAATCTTCTACACTGTTTCACGAAATCTTCAAAAATCTACACTTTGTATTAAATGTTTTGAAATGTTCTCAAGATTTAAATTATTTTCTAGTCTTTTTGAAATCTCTAAAACTTCTGAATATATTTTGAAAGAATGCAGTTGTGTCATGGTGTCGCTGTCGGTATTTTTTTTAGCGATATCGACAGTGTTCCTTCGTAAATTAAGATGTTCTCATCTATTTAAAAGTGTGGAAAAGCTTACAAATTATAGTGTAGTAGCAAAATTTTAAGAACATAATTATACGATATTATTGAAAAATCATTGCCAATTAAAATTTTTTCTTTTATTAATAATGTTTGGAAACCTTAAAAAAAAGGTATCGTAAAATAAAATTAATTATTTGAACATTTCGATTACTAGTGAATAAAATTCTGGATTAATTAGTTAATTTATTAAAAAGTTTAGTTGAAATCAAAATGTAAATGAAGGCATGCTTCAATATTAAATTGCATATCAATATTTCCGATCCATCATTTTCAAAGCAGTGTAATACAGGTGTCACTAAAGCTTCCACTCTTATGAAGCACACAGTACATCAATAATTATTATTAAGCAATGCAGATATTGCTTCTATCATGCTTTCAGTATTAAAAAAAAAACTATTTCACTTCTGCATACAAAAAAATTCCTGAATAAAGCGTCTCCAACAGCGAAAAGCTAAATCTTGAACTATTGAAAGCTAATAGTGTCATTAACTGGGGTCTTTACCTTAATAGAACTTTTTTTTACAGATCTGTTGTGCCAATAGTAGTATATGAATCAGAACCTTCATCGATAATAGCTTACGCGCTGGATTCTCACGATTATAAACACGCTTTGCAAGAACAGTTAAGAACTACAAAAGGACCCGAATTAAATTCTAGTCCAATGAACAAGCGAAAGTTTCCCGAAAACAAGGACACCTTTTTAGAAGTTAGCCAATCTGGAGAATTTAAGCGACCATCAATGCTCTCTTTCCTCAGAGGCAATAGTCCAAATCCAGCGAGTCCTTTGGAAACTGATAAAAACGTACCATCTTCAGAATATCTAAATCCCGTATCGAGTGCTGCTTCAGAAATGGACGAGGAAAAGCGGCCAACGAAGCAACAACATTATATAGAAGTTCAATTCAACGATTCAACAACCAATTTCTACTGCCGGGTTTATTTTCCTGTTCAATTCGCCGCTCTCCGGGAAAATGTTCTTCCTTGTGGAGAAGATGGATATACGAGAAGTTTAAGCCGAAGTATTCAATGGGCAGCACGAGGTGGAAAAAGTGGCAGTGCTTTCTGCAAAACTCGAGGTTGATTTCTTTATTATTTTTTGAATGAAAATAAGAGGCGACGTTTTGATTTAAAAAAATGTTCCCGGAATCATTAAGTATTTGATATTCTAAGGTATTTTTGCTTGAAATCAGTTTTCTAAAGAATAATTTGTCTATGATTTTAAAAATCACAATAATATTACTGAAGTTATCCTTTTCAGTAAAAAAAATTATCTTTAATAATAACATTGAAAACTTACAAAAAATGTATTTCTTATCAATTAAAAAAAATTGGATTTTAATCATTAATGGTAATTTTTTATTTACTTATTTTTAAAATTAAAACCAGTAAAGTTGTAAAAACATTGTTAAAATTCAACCATCGTTTAATGATTGGCAAAAACTAAAATAACAAAAAATAACCATGCATAAAATATTTTAGAAATAATTATTTTTTTATAAGTTGTAAACTTTTTTCATGCAAAATACTATTTTTTCTTTCACGAAACGTGATTCGTAATATCATTTCAATTCTTAAAATCATATTAAATTGTTTTTCTTTATCTAATAAAGATATTAAAAAGAATTCTTTCGTCGAAAATTTTAATTTTTGCATTTTCCTTACAAACAGGAAAGTTTTGAGAAAATCATTAGAAAAACCTTGGTTATTTAAAAACACCCTACAAAAAAGCCCTTAGTCTTTTATGATATCTTGAATCGTATTAATGCATCGTATCAATAATTAACTGCTAATGCAAAAGAAATGAAAAACTATAACTACATTTTTTGTTGTAAATATTTGAAAATCTACATTTTTTTAAAAAAATTAGAAATCTTTATAAGTTTTAAATTATTTTTTAATCTTTTCTAAACTTTTAAATATTTCTCAAACATACCCTAGCTCATATTTATAAAAAAAAACTATTTTTAAACAAAAATCCACGAAAAATAATTTTTTAGGACAATAATATTTAATTACAATTTTTAAAAGCTTTAACAAATTGTAAGGGATTTCAAAAGATTTCTAAAGTTTGGGAATATTGTAGGGTATTTTGAAGGATTTCAAGAAAGTTTTGAGAGGTTAAAAAATTTTTAAAATAACTCCAAAGAATTTTCAAGAGCCTTATAAAATTTCAGGGGATTTCAAAAGATTATAAAGGATTAGCAATATTTTAGGGGTTTTATTTTAGGGAATATTTCAAGGGATTTTATAATATTTAATAAAATTTTCAAAGAATTTATTCACATTGATTAAGGCATTTTAAATATTTGCAGAGATTTTCAACATTTTTAGGTATTTTAAAAGATTTAGAAAAGTTTGAAAGGTGTTAAGGAATTTTAATAATTTTAGGTCATTTTAAAAGATTTCAAGGTATTTCAATAGGCTGCAAGAAATTCCAATAGATTTAAAAGATTATAGATTTAGATTTTAGATTTTTTAAAGATTTTATTTTAAAAAATTTCAAGTTATTTTAAAGAATTCTTTTTTTAAAGAAACTTCAAATACTCAATAAGACTGTGATTTTTCAACAAAACGGTAAAATACATGATTATAAATTAGATTAAATAAGATTATACGTCTTCATGTATGCAGAACTTAATTTTTCTGTTTTCAAATTGCAGATGATAGGATGTTTTATTTTATTTTTTTATTATTTGCCTGTCAGTCGCTTATAATGTCAAATCTATTAATGTTAATTTAATAGTATTTAATATTTATGAGGATAATAACCAACAAAAAGTATGCGAATTGACATTATAAGCAAATAATTAGAAAATAATAATCTTAATTTGAACGTTCGTGTTTCAAAAATGTTAATTGTAATAACAAAGGAACTTAAAAATACGGTTATAATGATATTTTCTGCAAATTTTTTCCGTTGAAAATTAATTAAACAGAAAAATAGATTTTTCAATAATGGGGAGATTATAAATAATTCCAAGGAATTTTAGTAGGCTTCAAGAAATTTCATCGGATTTTCAAGATTTTAGGGCATTGTAGAAAATTTCAAGATATTTTAAAGAAAAGCTTTTTTGAAAGAAAACTTAAAAATTAAAATACTCAATAATGCCGTGGTTTTTTATACGTGATCATAAATTAGATTAAATAAGATTATAAATCTTCATATCTGCAGAAATGAATTTTTTCGTTTTTTAATTGCAGATGACAGGTTTATTTTGAAAGAAATGAACCGTATGGATCTACAAATATTCTTGGATTTTGCACCAAATTATTTTGCCTACATGGAAAAGTGCCAGCAAACAAAACAACCGACTCTCTTGGGAAAAATTGTCGGCGTTTATCGAGTCTCATTCAAAAACAACACGACAAATGCAGCCTTGCGAACGAGTGTTTTGGTGATGGAGAATCTTTTTTACAACAGAGTGATTACCGACAAGTTTGATTTGAAAGGTTCGGTTAGGAATCGTTTGGTCAATCCTGAAGATGTTGACCGCGAAGGAGAACTGGTTTTGCTGGATGAAAACCTTTTAAATAGTGAGTTTTTGTCAGATCTATAATTGCTTTTTGCTGGAAATAAATTAGGGTTGCTACAGTTTAGGGATTTTAGGAAAGTCAGGTAATTTAAAACTACTCAGTGAAAACCTGAAAGAGTGAGGCAATTTTCTATAACCTGAGGTTGAAGTTTATAAAATTTTGCTCATGGAATTTTGTTTTTAATCACAGTTATATAGGATCCTTTAAAAAATGATTTCTGTTTTATCATTTTTTTACGAAAAAATTTCCCGGTATCATCATGTTTATGTTTAAAACTCCCTCAACTTTCCCTGACTATTTTTTCATTTTTCCTGAACATTAATATTTAAAGAAAAAAATTCTAGTTTTGTAACACTTTTAATATAGAATGTTTTATAAAGAGAAACAGATGTTTAGATTCAAATTCATAAATTTTTTATTATTATTCTCAGGGCTGCAACTGACAAAAGTTAAAAAGTAACAAAAATTTCTAACACAACAAGTGACTCAAATTGATTAAAGGTCAATAATGTGCATTAATGATGTGACCAAATACTGTTTTTATTTTCAGTAATAAAAAGTTAAAAAGAATTTGATTAAATTTATAAAAAACCTTGGTTAATTTTAACGAACTAAGGATAAGTTTTTAAGTCTTCAAAAGAATTCATGTTAGATTCGAAGAATTAAAATAAAGTAGACAAAACTAAATAAATACAAAAATTCCATTGATTTTAATCAAATTAAGGCGCATTTAGAGCAATTCAAGGAAAGTAGAAGAATTGGTCGAAATTGATGAAAGTTGAATTCAATTGAAAAAAATAAATATATGAAGCAATCATTGAATTCAGTAACATTGCAATGAGTTCAGAAAAATTTACGAGAATTCAACAGAATTTCACAAAGCGCCTAAGAATTTAAGAAGAGTTTAAAATACTTTTTAAACAAAAAATAAAAAACGCATTGAGTTGAGTGAATATAGAAAAATTTAAAGAAATTTAAAATTTGAGAAATAATTAGGATAGATGAATAAGAATTCAGGGTGAACTTAAATAATTGTTATAAATATTTAAAAATCTCTTCAAATTTTTAAAATTCTACAAAATCCTTCTCTTCATGTAAAACATTCTTTAGAAATAATTAAAATATTATACAAATATCGTAAATTTCTATGAAATCTGATATTTCTTGAAATTCTAAAAAATATACGAAAATCCATTGGGAGATTTTAAAATCATTCAACTCTACAGAAATCTTATAAAATCCCTTTGAGTCTTTTAAAATATTTTAAAACCTTATAGGTGCGGTAAAATCGTTCCACATTTTCCGAAATTCTCTACAACGAATTGATGTTTTTTTAACCATTAAAAACATTAAGATTCTTGGAAATCTCTTGCAATTTTTAAAATCTCTTAAAAATGACCTAAGATTTTTCAGAGTTCCCTAAAATATCTCAAATTCTCTCAAATCTTTAAAAATCCCTTGAAAATCCCTGGGAATCTTTTTAACTACTTTAAAATATTTAAATTCTTTCGAAATCCGATTAAATTACTGAAATTAATTCCTTTAGGAACACTTCAAATTATTGAAATCTATTAAAAATATCCTTAAATATTTGAGATCTCTTCGAATTTCCTGAGATTTTTTAAAGCTCTCGAATATGCCGTTCACTTTTTAAAATCCCGCAAAATATTTCATATTCCTTTTAATCATTTGAAACTATTTATAGCTATAGAAAAATTTCCCGGGATTTTTTAAAATACCCGAAAGTCTTTGAAATCTTTTGGAATCACTTTAAATGATAAAAATCTCTTAAAAATACCCTAAAAAACTTTCAAATCTTTTGAAATTCCTTGATATTTTTTAAAGCTCTTGTATATCCGGTGGAATTTAAAAAAATACCCTAAAGAATTCCAAATTCTTTGAAATTACTTGAAACTTTTTAAACCTTTTAAAAATTCCTTGGAATTTCAAAAAATACCTTAAAATCTTTTAAAACATTTTGAAATGCCTCTAAATTATTTAAATTGATAGAAAATTCCATGAATTCTTTAAAAATATCCTAAAATCTTCGAAATTATTTAAAATCCATTAAAATAACATTAAATTACATAAAATTACATGAATTCTGATTATATTTTTTAAAATCTTGAAAAATTTATGTGAATGCCTTGAGAGCTTTTACGGTCCCTTAAAACATGTTAAAACCTCGCAAATCTCTTAAAAGTGCTTGAAATCCTTTAATATACCCTAAAACCTTACAGGTTCTATAAAATCGTTCCATGACTGCCAACATTGTTGAAACCCCCATGATAATTTTCGTCAAACCCTTAAAATCATTCACATACTTGAAAAATCTTTTAAAAGTTGTAAATCTCTTCAAAATGCCTTAGAACCTTTCAAAATACCCTAAAATATATGTTGATTCTTGGCAAACGCTGCAAATAAAATAGACGCTATTATATATTGGCTTTTCAGATCCCTTGAAACTTTGCAAAGCTTTTGAAAATTCCTTGGGATTTTTAAAAACATGCTAAGATCTTTCAAATTCTTGAAAACTTCTACAAATTATTGAAACCTTTAAAAAATGTAGAATCTTTTAAAATACTGTAAAATATTTAAAAAGAAGTCAAGAAAATTCAAAAATAGGTATAGACACCTACATTTTTTATTTTAAAAAATGGACTGAAAAGTGGTTTCAGAAAAAATGTCTAAAAGTGACTGTATATGCAAGCCCAGATTATTATTGACAGTTAATTATTTCTTATAGAAATTACCTGACTTTCCATTTTTATAAAAATCCCTGAATTTCTGACCAAAAAAATCTCCTGATTTTTCCCTGATTTATTGTTTTTTTTCACATTTGCCCACCCTGCTTTTTGAAAAATTTAAATCTTTTACACTCAAAACTTCAAAATGAAATTGTTATTTGTCTGTCAGTCACTTATAATGTCAAATTTGTTACTTAATACAATTTGAAAAGTTTAGTGATTTATTATACACCAACAATAAGCATATCAAATGATATTATAAGAAAATAATTGGAAAGTAATAATGTCAATTTAAACGTTCGAGTTTTAAACATTTTAATTATAATAAAAAAGGAATTTAAAAATACGTTTATAATGATATTTTTGTCATTTTTGTTGATTAAAAATTAATTAAACAGGAAAATAGATTATTACAGAAATGGGTTGATAAATTATTTTTAATTTGGTCTTAAATTGTGCGCATGTTGCAAAAGAACTGTCATCAAAGACAAAATCTCATTTTAAAGCAACCCGGATAAAATAGAGATTTATTTTGTTGAACTATTGGAATGTGATATAAATTTCAAATTTCTTTATTTCAGTGAGTTGCGACTCTCCATTGTATATTCGACCACACTCAAAAGCAGTTTTAAACAAAGCTATTGAAGAAGATACCAAATTTTTGGCTGATAATTCTGTAATGGATTATTCGCTTCTAGTCGGGCTGGAACCAAATGCCGAAGAGCTTGTGTTAGGAATAATAGGTAAGAAGAAATTATTATTTTCAAGATTATCTCATGGTAATTTTAGGTTTTGGCCCTTTTTATTTTAACAGTTCTGTATTTCTTTCTTTCATAATTATCTATCGATAAAAGTATGAATAGATTTTTTTAACAAGAAATTACTCAGAAAATATCTCAAAATTAAAAACAATTATGAATAGCCTTCCAGATTATTTAAAATTACCATTTTCGAACAAAGCTAACAATGTTGCAATATTGAATTTGTATTGGCAACTGTTTAAACTTAAAAAAATTTGATCTAAAGTATTCAAAATTGAAGAATTTTAAATTGCACAATTGCACTTGATAATTTGAAAATTTTTATGTTAGAAAGATTAGCAAATAAACAGGAATCTAACAATTTTGGAAAAAGTTGAATAATCGAAAATATAAATATTTCTTATCATTTTTTTTATTTACAACGATTAAAGTTTAAGATTTTTTAAATTGGCACTCGTGAAAATATGGAAAGTTTCAAATAAAAAAAGTTTAATCATATAAAATTATGAATTTTTCACAATTAAACGAACGGTATGCGAATTTATTGAATAAGCTTGAATTGATTTCAAAAGCAACAAATTAGAACAATTTAAAGCTGAAATGGTTTAAATATGAATTTAAAAAAAATCGCAGCAAGTTGGATGAGTTTCAATTCTGATTAAAAAATCTCATTCTTTGAAGAAATTATTGCCAAAAAGTTCACCAATTTAGGAAATGAGATTTTCGAAAGTAAACAAATTTTCAAAGCCCCTACAATATTTATATATTTATGTTTTTCAAATTAATGACAACCAAAGAGAGTACGGAAATATAAAATTAAGAGACCAAGGAATTTATTTTTGAAGGATATACATTTACACGTTGCTAAATATCACGTGACAGGACATGCGACTATGATAAAAAAAACTTCAAAAATAGTCCTAAATTTATATTTTAGGCGTAAAAGCCCCCTTTTAACAAGGATACGAATGATGTTAATAAAAAAATTGTTTCTTTCTAAACATATATTTGATCAAAAAATTGAAGAATTAAGTTTTTTGCTAAAAAAATAATTGAACCCACAAAAATATAAATTTTCTAACAAAATAATTTAATTTTCTACCCAAAAAAGACAAAAATTGAATTTTCAACTAAAGAATATCAGTTTTGTAACAAAAAAGGAAATAGCCACATTTTCAGTAAAAAAATACATTTATAAATTTTTAAGTTTTACATTTATTTATTATTATTATTATTATTGATTAATTTTAAAAAAGATATATAAATTTTCAACCAAGAAGATTAAATGTCTATCAAAAAAGATATATTTTCCACAAGAAAATGGAAAAGTTACCTAAGTTTGGGTTATAAAAAAAATTGTTTCTAATAAAAAAAACTGATTTTCAATACAAGAAATAAAATTTTAATCGAATTTTGAATTTTTAAATGAATTTTTAACCTACTATTTAAATTTTTAACCAAAAAGGTGAATTAATTATCACGAAGATTAATATTCTACCACAAAAGACAAAGTTTCAACAAGACATAGAAATTTTCAAGCGAAGGTCAATCTCTAACCAAACATGGAATAGTTATATGTTTAGTTCAAAAAATTCGCTTTCACCGAAAAAATATAATTTTTAACAAAATAGTTCAATTTTTAATCAAAGAAATTAATTTTTAAATGAAATAATGAATCTTTAACGAGAAAAATTAATCTTTAATCCAACAGTTAAATTTTCAGTCAATTTCGAAAAAAAAAAGAATAGTTACAATTTTAGTTATAAAAATTAGTTTTCTATAACAGAAAAACTAGTTTCCAATCAAAGAAATAAATTTTCAATCATTTTTCAACATTGGCCAACAAGAAGATTAATATTCTACCAGAAAAGACAATGTTTCAACAAAATATATACATTTTCAACTGATGAAGATAAATGTTAAATCAAATATAGAATAGTTAAATTTTTAGTTAAAAAATTAATTTAAAACAACAAGTTTTCAACAGAATTTTGAAATTTTGAACAAAAGAAAGGAATTTAAACTAAAATGATGAATCATTAAGCGAAATAAAAGAATTTTTATGAAAGTAGTTCAACTTTAAACCAAAAAAGGTTTTTCTGTCGATATTCGCGAGTAGCGAAAATCTTGTAATAAAATCTTTTTATTAGAAGAAAGATCCTTCATTCTTGAGACCCACGTAAAATTGACAGGATAACTTGAATAAGAATTGCTTTATACAGACTGTAGAATTCGGATTTTTTTTCTTTGTAAGAGGTATTCATCTTGAAAAAATATGGAAAACTTCTAAAGTGTTTAATATTTGAAGTGAAATTTCTCATATTATAAGATCAATATGTAAAGAGAAACGCAGTTTTTTTTATTAAACTAGCAAAAATTGACCGCTTGCGGCAATTTTTTTTATTTTCAAAACTATTATTTAAATTTAAATAGTGCTAAGAAAATATAGAATAATAAATAATAAATTCTGCTCATGTCAAATATAAATTGAAACACTGTTGTATGCGTCTGTCTTGATTAAATAATAATTTTTCACCAAACTTTGAAGCATAAGAGACGAACTTTTAAGAAAGTATTTGAAGTTTTAGCGTAATAGTTGAATTTTCAACCACATGATTGAATCAAATTCAAATAGTCGAATTCAATTGTACTTTGGCGTGCACATACGGCGAGCCATATTTTGTTAATGAGAAAAACAATTTGCTAATTTTAAATAATTTTAAGTAAATGACAACAATTGTGTTATGCAGATTGAACTTAATGTAATTTTCTCACTACAATAAAGAAACTTCTGTAAATTATATACAAGGTTTTCAAATCATGCAAGATTTGTTATAAAATGTATTTAAAAAAATTTTGGAAAAGAACAGATTTTTTTCTAAAGAAAGGGTATGTTCTAGTTTTATAAAAAAATTTATTATTGAAAGGAAAATTGTTTGGGACATGTGTTATTTTCAGATTACCTGAGAACGTTTACATGGGACAAGAAAATCGAAACAATGGTAAAAAAACTTGGTGGTCAGGGACTGCCAACGATAGTTTCACCAGTAGAATACCGATCCAGATTTATAGACGCAATGCATCGATACTTCCTCTCTGTTCCCGATCGCTGGACAGGTCTAGGTCAAGGCATACAAGCAACGTAGAATTTTTTTACGTTTGTATTAAAGTTTTATACATTTCAAAAAACAGTTTCTACTTGTACGAAAAAAACAAACAAATACTCCCCACCTATATCAAGGGAAAAACTTTAAAGCTTTGTAAATAAGAGTAATTTTCAGTTGTTTTTTTAATTTACAGTTATTATTTTTTAGTTATTTACACTAATAATCTCGTTCTATGCAAAAAAAATACATTCCTCACTTTATTAACAGGGCTCGGATCGACTAGATGGCTTGCAACAAGTCGCATTAGTTGCATAAAATAATATAAAAGTCGCATGGAATTTTGAAGAAAGTCCACAAAAAATCATCGAATGACTGAAATAATAACTTTATTTATTGAGAATAACATGGTGAAGAATTATCATTTAAAACAATTTTTAACAACTCTTTCACCTTAAAGAATTATTCTGAATCTACTTTAAAAATATTTCTTTATTGACTGTTAAACTTATAAACTTGGATTATTTTTAAATAAGAGTAGTTTATAAATGGAATTAATTTTTATCTTTGTAAACATTTGTTTTGTACATTCTAAACTTAAAATTACTTAAAAAGTTTGGCTCTAAGCTTGAGAATGTATAATTTGCAGAAGTATTTATTCATTTTTTAATCATTTAAATTATAGAATGCAAAATGCTCTTGAAACAGAGGAAGTAGGGGGATTTTTCATCTTTTGTTGAGTTTTCAACCCAAAGACGAATTTTTAACAAGAGTTGAGTTTTAGAAAACATTTGAACTAAAATCATAAAAATCAATTTTCAATAAAACAATAAAATACAAAAAATAAATATCTTGAAACAAATAGTCGATTTTCCAAGCCAAAAATACGAATTTTAGAGAGAAAAAGTTGAATTTGCAACAAAAAAGGTCATCTTCAAACAAAAAGATGAATTTTCAACCAATAAAGATAACTTTTCCACCATAAAAGATGATTTTGCAAACCATAAGGATGAATTTTTTATCCAAAAGCATAGATGTTCAACAAAAGTTACATTTTTTTACCAAAAAATATGATTTTTGAACAAATGAATAGAATTTTCACTAAAATTTCGAATTTTCCAGTAAAAGATATTGAACCTCAACCAAAATCAGTTGTATTTTTAACCACATAGTTGCATTTTCCAACGAAAAGTTATATTCTCAAGGCAAAAAAAGAATTTTTTACAGGACAGTTGAATGATAAGCATAAAAATTTTAATTTAAAAAAAAAATAATTTTTAGCCAGATAGTTGCATTCACAACTAAATAGACTTTCAACAAAAAGAGATGAGTTTTCAACAAAATAGATATTTTTTTAAACAAGCGGTTGAATTTCCATGCTAAAAATACGATTTTTTTAGAAGACAGTTAATTTTCCAACAGTATTCGTTTAATAACCAAAAGACGATTTTTCTATTCATAGAGGGATTTCTACTTTAAAAAATGTATACTTTTCGAAAAAGAAATCTACCAGAAATGGAATAATTGATATATCAACCAAAAAATATGAATCCTCAACCAAAGCAGATTAATTTTGCAAACGAATACGTTTCATTTGTAACCAAAAAAGATAAAATTTCTACAAAAAAAAGGAGTTTCAAACAAAAAACACGAATTTTCTATAACGAGTTTAATTTTTGAAGCCAAAAATAAAATGATTTTTATACCAAAGAACTTTCTAGCAAACAGTAGAATTTTTAACATAAATATAATATAAATGTAATAGTTGAGTTTTAAACTAAAAACGATAAATTTTCAGGCAAAAATTGAATATTGAAATTTTCTATAAAAAAATTTTATTCTCAAAAAATGAAACTAATTTTAAACGAAATATTTAAATCTTCAAGCAATAAAATAAATTTTTAACTAAGAGGTTTAACTTTCAACCAAGTAGTCGAATTTGCGACTAAAATTAATTTTTTAACAAAATTTTCGAATTTTCAACAAAATAATTAAATTTTCAACTAAATAAATAATACTGAAAAAACGAAGTTGTATTTTTTCACAAAACAGCGAAGCAACTAACACTTTTCAACTGAACAGTTTTAAATTAAATGCAGTTAAACTGTCAAATTCAACACTTTAAACTTTTATAAATTGTAGAGTTTAAAGATGCAGATTCAGTTCCATAAATGTAAATCTACGTTATTATTTTCAATGCTCTAAATTGAAGATTCAATCAATAAATTAAATTTTTTTCAATTCTATGATTTTAAGTAATTTTAAGCTCGACACGTTAAAAATTGAACGATTACATTTTTTTAATAAATTGCACACTTCTTAAATTAAACGTTAACCTATTTTCCTTTTAAATGGTTTAAAAATCCTCAAAATGCTTCAAAATTTTGTTCAAAAATCTTGAATTAAAAAAATTTTCTTAAAATCTTCCACATTCATTTTTGATAATTTTGTAAATCTTTCTAAATCTTTTAAAATATTCGCTTGAAATTAATATTTCAAAATAAGAAATCATATTTAGTTTATTTATTTAGAAAAGCTTTCAATTTTTTGTTCCAAATCTGCACGTAGTACAAATTAGTACACGTAACCCTTCGTGTAAATTACTTAAAATAATAAAAAAATTTAATTAATTAAGAATTTTTTTAAACTTCTAACTTTCTCATTAACTTACTGGAATTTTCGAAAGAATGATAGATTTTAAATTGTTAATTATTCATCGAAATTCAACAATTTGAGTTAGATTATTATTCTTTAAATAGAACAATTAAAACTTTAACTATGACAGTCAAGTTCTTTTGTTTAGGTTTAAATATTTAATTTATAATTACTGTTTTTTAATGAACAGTTATAAAGTATAAAGTAATTTTTCTTTTTCTTATTAAAAAAATCCAAATTTAGTGACCTAAAAATGGAATATTTTACACTGAAATAATATTTGAAATTTAATAAAAGCCATTAATTAGGAATATATTATTAATCTGAAAATTCTAAAATTGTAAAGTGATTCCGAATTGTATTCTGAAATCAATTATTATTTTTTATTAAAATCTTAAAGCAAAATTCAATTTAATAAATAATTTATTTATTTATATTGACAGATGATCAACTAAAAAAAATTATCTATTCGAAATCTTCGATTTCAAACGCTTCTAATTTTTAATTGTTCACGTATTTAAAACTGCATTTTAAATATCTTTAAATTAAAATGTACGCTTGAGAATTAAAATCTAGAATGGAAAATTTTTAAAGTGAAAGATTTTCAAATTACGCATTCTAAACTGAATGATATAATTGAAAAAGATAAAAATTTAACTAATTATTTAAAAGGCGTTTGAAATAAAAATTTAACAGTTTTTTCCCTGAAAAATTGATAAACTTTCCGGTCAAAAAATAAATTCACTGTCATTCCCCGGTTTTTCACGACATCCTAAAATTCCCGGCTATTTCACTTAGAAAAAAAAGTCGAAAAAATTTGCGCGATCTGAGTCCTGCATTAAGAACGAGGTTTGCTCTCATGTAAATAAAATTGTACATAAATTTGTAAAATAATTCCAAAAGGCAGTGGACGAAACTAACAACAAATCGTCTATGAAAGCACCATTATTAATGATTTATTTAGATAATAATTTTTTCATAAGTATGTACATGAACATTATTTATAATAGACAAATAAACAATAGTAATAATAATAATATTAACATAATCATTGTATAAGAATAATCTAGGTCATAAGCACGCGGGACCGCTCGAGAACTTTTAAAAAGCGTATCACACAGGGAAAACGCTAGTTAATTCATCCGTGATCGTTCGACGATCGTAAATAATTTCGGATCTGTACACTTTCTCTCTAAAATGAAACACATTGATTCTTTCGTGAGACCGCCCTTGTCCAATAGAGGAATAAGAAAACGCTCAAAGTCACTACCCACTCAACACTCTCCGTCAGAGTCAACGACAAAAAATAATTCTCTACAATTCTTCAAATTGTAAGACGTACGCGAAAAATTCTAGCTGAACCATAACTCTCGTTGAAAACGAATCGACAATACTTACTATATGTACATTAGGTACATCATGCTTTTTGGGGGCGAAATGTTTATGTTACGTGATTCCCCAATCAATCACTCAAACAGAGATTCTATATTCTTCGTTCAACTCAATTCTCAAAATATTCACGGTTCGCTTGAAGATTATTTTGTCCGGGCAGCTATGCTTTCCTTCAATTACCAAAATTTTTCAATCGCTACGCTAGTAGTGTACAGAAATAATAGCTTCCAAGAAGAAACACAGATTATTGTCCGACAATGTCGCATAAATGAACGTGTAACACCGAGCTTAATACGAGATCGATAGGACGAAAAATAGGAAAGTCCGTCCAGTCGATGATAGAACTTCTAGAAGAGATCCGGACCTTCGTCGCATGAATGTCGATTCGTAAAACTTGCAGTCACTTGAAATACATTTCGCACACGTAATAATCATTGAGATTATGACACTATTCAGCGAAATTCGTTTTTATTCTTCCGGTCCGAATCTTTTTTTTCAAACACAGCCTAATCTCGCCTTGTGCGTGGATAAGGACCTGTGCTTCCCTACCTAACTTTGTCGAGGTTCAGTCGATAAAATGTAAGCGGTGGGTTCAACCAGCCTCTCAGGTCCTCGACGAGCCTCTCCGACCTGGAAATTCGCAGCTTAGCGAACCAGAAAAACAACACCTTTTCTCATCATCGCCGGGATAGCCATCGTATTTCGGCTAATTGTAAAAACAAAAACACGACAAGTTTTCGATGGAGCAACGTATAATTGTTGAAGCAGTGATTTGTAATTGGTAGAAAAGTGTTTGGAACGCGTCATACTATTTTACTGTTAACGATACCGCTGTCCTTCATTGTTTAAGGAACTACAGCCCTAGGGCACTCGAAACATCTTCGTCGTCGAAACTTGTCGCGACGAGGACGCTAAATATAAATATATCTAGGGGCACAATACGTTTGCGGTTCAAGAGGATACACGCAAACCTCCAAGGAAGCATCTGAGATCCATCAACTCGTTCAATTGTCGTCCGCCTTGGGTTTTTTTTTTCTTCTTTTTTTCCCCCTATTGGAACGACAACAGAAACGTTTTCATTATCCTTCGAATATTGTCAGCATTTACAGTCCATCGATGCTTCGTTCGTTTCCAGTGGGACGCGTCATCGCAATAATCTTGTAGCGATCGATGAATCGCATAGTGCAAAGGCAAAGTGCAGCATTCTTTATCTCTGTGGCTCGCCCAAGCCGAACTGTTTTTGAGTTTGAGTCTGCTGTTGGGTGCTACCGGAAACACTACACCGGCCGGCGTGATGCTGTGCTGCTTGCTGTTGTTGCTGCTGCTGGGACATGTGTCCATTTTGACTTGGGGACATTCCTGGAAGAAGAAAAAAAATGAAATTTGAATGGCTTCAATAGAATTTTTATTCGAGATCTGATCAGAGAATAATTAACACTTCAATGTCCAGGTGGGACTTTTTAAGTAGAAAATTTATAAAATTTGTGAACCTCTCTGAAATACGTAAATTTTCAGTCACTAAAATAATTATACTTTTTTCAGCCGCGACTATGGAAAAGTTTTTTTTTTAAAGCCCTACTATAAACGTGTGAAGTGCTTTTTCATATAATTCGTTTTTAAAGAAAATATGAAATGTTTTGTAATTTTCTCATTTTTCCGAACATGTGTTTTGATAATTAATTGTTTACAAAATATGAATGAGCAAATAGCAAAATACAGGGTGGCCGTTTTAATCAAAGAAAAAATTCCCGGTCGGCACATATTTTTCACGGCAAATGAAATTTCAAAAATTACACTCTAATGCCGTACATTTTTTCATTTGAAGTAATTAGAACTGAGCTGCAAATTGAAGCTCTCAAAGTGGAACTCTTGAATTTTAAAGTTTTTTAACCGAATTTCAACTTTTTTTTTCATTCAAAAATTGTGTATTTAAATGCTCAATAATTTCAAGCTAGAAACATTAAAAATTTAACGATTACATTTTTTTAAACTAAAAACAACTTAAATTAAAAGTGATTTTCATGTTAAATAGTTTAAAAATACTTGAAATTATTAAAATTTTAAATCTGGAAATATTTACAGTTTGTCTCCTGAGTCTATACAATAAATTGCGAGCAACTATTTTTAGGGCTGCCACTGGACCTAGGAAACCTAAAAAACCGGGAAATGACCGGGAATAGTATGAGAACAGAAAAATGACATTAAATGTATTTTTTTACCGGGAATTTTACAAAATTTTTAGAATAAAGATCTGTCCAACTTTAATTTCAACCGTTTTTAAATAATTAGTTAAATTGTGATATTTTTCAATCACGGTATTATTCAGTTTAGAAGGCGCGACTCAAAAATCTTTCACTATAAAAATTTTCCATTCTAAACTTTTTTTAAAGACTTAAAACAACTAAAAATTAGAAGCATTAAAAGTCAATGACGAAAGTCTTATTAGTTAAATAAATGTAAAACCTCGATTGAAACATTATAAACTATTTTCAATTTTAAAATAACTTCAAAATAATATATTCATAATCAAAGGCTTTTAGTAAATTTCAAATATTATTTCAGTCTAAAATCAGTAATTATAAATTAAATATTCAAAACTAAACAAAAAAACTAAACTTTGAACGTTACAATTTGAATTAGCAAATTTAAAAAATTTTAATTTGTAAGGCGAATTGTTGGATTTCGATAAATATTAAATATATATATTTACAAGAAGCGCCTACGTATACTTTTAAAAGATGTTTCGAAATTCTGAAAAATTTTTTTAAATAATTAAAAATTTTTTTAAAGTTCAAGCGGCGTGTAAATGTTTATAGATTTTACAATAAAAGTTTGAATCATTTTAAGTATTTTTAAACTATTTAAAATAAAAATAACTTTTAATTTTAGTTGTGTTCAGTTAAAAAAAAATGTAATCGTTCAATATTTAATTTTTATGGTTTAAAATTGTTAAAAATGATATAATTTTGAAAATTTTAGATTGCATTTATATTTTTGGAAACGAGCATTTAATTTTAAATTGTTCAGATAAAAAGTGTGGAAAAGATTCCATTTTATACGTGTAAATTATTGAGCATTTGAATACATCATTTTTGAATGAAAAAATTTTTAAACTTCAGTTTTAAAACTTTCAACTTCGAGAGTTCCACTTTGAGTGATATAATTTGCAGTTCAGTTTTTATCAGAACAAATGGAGAAATTTGGCATTAGACTGTAATTTTTTTAATTTCGTTGACGCAAACCGGGAAAAATCGGGAGATGACCGGGAATTTTTTTCTTTGATTAAAACGGTCACCCCGTATTTTTCTATTTGCACTTTTATATTTTTTAAACAAACATTATTTAAAAAAAATCATTTTAATACAATGCGTATTTGATTTTTTAAGAATATTTTGTGCAACAAACCCATTTTCGACAAAAAAATTATTGATCCAGTTCTTCCTTCAACTGGATAAGGAACACTTTTTCCAAATTTTATTTTAACAATTTCAAGTATTTTAGGACACTATCAGACTTCCCAACCTCAAAATGCTAGGGTAATTTTTCAAGAAAACAGGGGAATAAATTCTTTTAAAATAAAATTAGTTTATATAGGTATCATTTATAAAATTCAATATAAAACGTTTAAAATTTCACATCAAAATATATTGATTTTAAACAAAATAGTTAAATAGTTGAATTTCCTACCAAAAGGAATAAATGGACAACCAAACAGATCGATTTTTAAACAAAAATAATATTAAATTTTCAGTTCAAAAAAATAACTTTCTACAAAAAAAAACAGAACTTGCAGCAAAATAGTTCAATTTTAAACCAAAGAGCTGAATTTTCAAGTCAAAAAAGATAAAGTCTCAACAAAAGATGTAATAGTTGATAATCCAAAACAAAAATTTATTTTATATAAAAAACAGTTAAATTCACCTAAAATTCTAAATTGAAACCTGAAGTTCTGAACTTTCAAATGAATTGAATATTTTCCTCAATTCCATATTGTATCTAAAATATTGTTTACCTAAAAATAAAAACAGGCATTATAATTTTATTTTATACTACCAAATTTTTAATGTAAGTGTAAGAATATGTTAGAATTGTATCTAAAGTAATTAATAAAAACATTCGTTCAGCTTTTTTATCTGAATGTTTTGAATTTTCAATCCATTTAGTTTAATTCGAAATTATTTCAGAAGTTTTCAGTATTTAAAGCGAAATAAAAAATATTAAAGTTTCTAGACCGAGAGAAAGATATTTTTAAATAAATAAATAAAAAATTGGGCATAATATTTTTTCTTATTCTAATTTTGATTTTCTACACATTTTCACTCATAAAAATGTTTATTTGAAATGCACACTTAAAAAGAAGTTTATAGTGGCAAACAAATATTGGTTAGATTCAAACAAAATTTATTTCATTCAAACACAACATTGTTTAACATAAATAAATGTTATTTAAGTCAATCAAGTTCTGTCATTGATATAGGTACTATAAATAAATGCTACTTTGGCGCAAACAAAATTTTTTCTGATTGAAACAACATTGATTTATTTCTTTTTGATTAGAAAACTCAGTTACGAAGTACATATTTTTATTTTTATTTTATTTGAAGGACTTAAAATAAATTATCTAATATTTATTAGGTTCGAGTGGTCCTATTAATATTTCAAAAAAAGAAAGTTTTACAGCTGCAGTTCGAATTCAAATAAGATTCGAATCTATTTTAAGATAATTTATATTATATGATATTGACGATACGAAAATTGCATCATTTATTACTAAATTATTATTACAAATATTAAACCATCATGCAGAACTTTCTTAGATATTTTCACTTCCTATAAATAATTATAAGAATTCCTATGATCTTGTATTCGAATTTATTGAAATTTAATACTTAAAACTTAATAAAATTTAAAAAATAATAAAATACTGAAACTAATGCTGCATTTTTTGTGTAGTGAGTAATACATTTTAGACAAAATATATGAGACTATAATACAATTATGTGAATCTTTAATGCAATGAGAAATCTTCAAACTGAAACGCAGGTATGCAACTTTGAAAAGTTGGGGATAATAAATTACGTTTAATAAAATTAATATAGTTTTAGGAAACGTCCAGTTTTTTTAGACATCATTTGACTTTTAAATCCGAAAATATGAAAAACAAGAAATTCAAGAATTGAAACAAGAAAAAGAAATTTCAAACGGTTAATTCAACAGATGAATTTTCTACAAAACATTTGAATTTAATACCACAAAATAAAAATTTCCAATAAAATAGTTAAATTTGAATAAAATAGTTGAATTTTCAACCCAAAAAGAGGAATTTTCAACAAAGCAATTGAATTTTCGACCAAAAAAGCTCATTGTTAACCCAAAAAGTGGTATTTTCATCTAAGAAAATGAATTTTCTACCTAAAAAGAAGCATTTTGAACAAAATACATGCTACTACAAAAGAAAAATATGAATTTTTAATGAAAAAGTTTATTTTCAACCAAATAATACAATAGTCAACCGACACAGATTATTTTGTCATCAAACAGTTATGTTTTCAACCAAGAAGATTCATTTTCTACCAAAAAGAGATGAACTGTCACATCCAAAAACATGTTTTTTAAACTAAGAGGATTATTTTTATACGAAAAAAAACGAATTTTGAAAAAAAAAGAAATTTCTACCATAAATTTTTCAATCAAAAATAGAATAGTTAAAGTTTCAGTTAAAATAATTAATTCTTAACAACAAAATTAATTTTTGACAAAGTGCGTAGTTGAATTTAAAAAAAAAATGATTTCTTACCAAAGATGAACTTTCAACAAAAAAGCTTCATTACCAAACAAACAGATTTTTCAGTCATAAAGGAAAAAATGTCAACAACATTGATGAATTTTCAAGCGAAAAATACGAGTTTTCTACAAATGAATAGAATTTTTAACCCGACAATATGAATTTCAATATGAATTAACTTCCAACGATATTTAGTTGGATTTTCATATTGGACTCTATATTAATTCAGTTCGCATTAAAGCAAAAAAAACCATGCAAACGACAGGTTTGTTGAAAAAGGGGAAAATGGGTGAAATGTCATATATTAAATTTATAAAAAAAACTCGTCCTATAAATGCTTAGAATATTTTAAAATCTAATGCCATAAAAACAACCATTTCGGAACTCCAAACGTCTTTTAGAAGTTGCCTAAATTGTGAAATTGTTTTCTTGATTTTTTATTATTTTTTTAAATAATTTTTTTTTGTTAAATTTGAATGTAGACGTTAAAAGAGAAATGTAAATTGTCATTTATTTTATCTTTACATTCTTAGAAATTGCAGTTTTATCAATTTAATTTTTTTTCTACTGGAATACTTTTAAGATTTCATTTTCTGTAAATTGAACTTCCAGCAAATTCGACAAAATTGTTCTTGCATTATTTAATTTAAACTTTTCCATACTCAAATCTATTTTTATATTAATTCTTATTAACATACAATTACAAAATCAACCTTACCCTAGTTTGTACGCTTATTTAATATTAATTTGTAAAATTAAAAAAAAATAAAGTTAAATTAATTCTTAATTAGATTACTTAGAACACCAGGAACATTAATTTAATGTTTAATAAATCAATAAATACATTTTCAACATTTCAAACTAAAAATTAGTCAACTACTGAGGCTTTAAATGCGAGACTCTCTACTTTAATATATAAAATTCTTAATTTTTAAAGACTGCATTTGAAATTAATTTATTTGAAACGTTTTTGACCTCAAAATAATCAAATGCCACCATTTGTCAACATTTTGAAAAAAATTACAACTTTTAAAATGTATTTAAACGCAACTTACTTATTTATAAAGCCAAATTGTGAGAGAAAACGGGAAAAGTCGTCACATTTTTTTTTAGAAAGTCGAAAAAAGTTTTATTTTTTCTAAGAAGTCGAAAAAGTAGCACGATGCAAGCTTTACTTTGCGATTATGTTTTTTTTTTTATATGTGGCCTATCTGGTCAATATAAACGACAATGTTACTATTTAAAATTTTCCATAGCACGACAGACCTGTACAACTTTTTTATTACTTTTTACATTTTTACTTGCATACATTTAACAGGTTTATCAAATTAAAAAAGTTTCAGGTTCATTTTGCAGAGCACGTTATATCTCGTGTCAAAATTTAATTAAATCGCCGTAAAACGAAGTTCTTCACGCCAAGGCCACCCTTCGTAACGGAAGAGGAACATAATTATTTAACGAACCCACACGCACACACGCACACACACGGAGAAGGCAAAGGCAAGAGATATGAATGACGTTCGTGTTACGAGTCTTGAAACGACACACTTGCCAACGAACTTCCGCGTTACCAGGATTTGTTATTACTCTGGTCGTTGTATAATCTATTTACGCGGTGAGAAAGATGTTACGATACTTCTAACAAACTTGCAATTCCAATTTTCCTACCCAGTATCTAACTTGAATTACTTAACAAAAATGCACATTTTACTAAATCAGACAATTATTTACTGGTGTCAAAAGAACTTGAAGTTTAGCAAATGAAAGCTGAAATATGTAGAAATGTTCAATTTTGTCTGAAAAATATTTTATTCAGTTTTGTGCTAATCACAGATTCCCGAAATATTTCACTTTCAAAATTTCCTGACTATTCCCTGATTTTCACTAACTGATTTCTCATTTCCCAACAGAATAATTATTTAAAGAGTAGAATTTTAGTCTTCTGACAATTATAACATAGACTCTTTTATAAGCAGAATAAGACTATATAACATTTAAATTTAAAATTTTCTAATTTTATTGAGTACTATTTACTATAAAATATGACTTCTACAATAAAAGATTACATTTTTATCAGAAAGGTAGATATTTCAAGAAAACAGTTGTATTCTTGATTAAAAAAAGACGAAATGAACCTAATAGTTGAATTATGAAACAAATAATTTAGTTTTCAAAAAAAGAATTGATTTATGAACAGATTGTTCAATTTTAACATAAAAAGATAATTTGAAAACACATGGTTTAGTTTTTATACAAAATAATTAGTTTTTAACAAAATACTAAAATTTGTAACAAAATGAAATAGTTTTCAATAAAATAGTTTAACTTTTAACCAAATACTGGAATTTTGTAGTTACAAAGATGAATTTTAAAACTAAAAAAATTCCACTTCAACCAAAAATAGGTGAATTTTCAATCCGAAAATTTTAATTTTCAATAAAATGATTACTTCTCAATAATAAATATAAAAGTTGATATTTCAACGGCAAAAAAATCGAATTTTTAATAATATAGTTTCATTTTCGCCCTCAAAACATGAATTCTAAATCAAAGTTACGAATTTTCAACAAAAAGATTAATTTTTAACAAAAAATATGATAGTTAATATTTCTAAAAAAAATCATCAAAATAGGTCAATTTTGAACTAGACTTGAATTTTCAACAAAATACCTAAACTTTTAACAAAAAAGGACAAATTTTCAACTAAAAAAACGAGTTTTGTACAAAAAAAATGAACTTTAAACTCTCAGAGATCAATTTTATGGGAAAAACATGTATTTTTATAAAAATAGTTTAATTTTCAACTAAAATGATAAATCTTGAACAAAAAAAGGCTTTTTTAACCGAACAGCTGCTTTTTTATACAGAAAAGAATTTCAACCCAGAAAATTTGTTTTTTACCAAAAAGACCACATTTTAACTAAAAAAATCATTGTTGCCAAACAATTTAAAATGCACCTTTTCAGTTTACAAAATTGATTTAAAACAAAAAAGAGAAACATTCTTAACGAAGTGGTTCAACTGCTACCCCAGTAGTTTTTAATTTAAAACAATCAATTTTTCAATCAAAAATGGTGTAGTTACATTGTTAGTTTAAAAAATAAATTTTAGACCAAAAAAGAAATGAGTTGTCAACAAAATAGTTAATACTCAACAAACGAGATAAATTTTTGACCGGAATGATGAATCTATAACTGGAAGCTAAATTTTTAGTTTAAAACATTTATTTTCAAAAACAAAAAACCAATGTTCAACCAAAGATGAATTTGCAAATAAAATGGTCAATCTTCAAGCAAAAAAAAGATTTCTTAATTAAGTGGTTCAACCTTCAACCACGGAACTGAATTATTAACTGAAAATATGGATTTTCATACATAGAAGATTAATTCTCAACCAAAAAGTTGCATTTTGTAAAAAAAAAAGAAAGATTAAATTTCGATCAAAAGAGAAGACTGTTTAGACCGAAAAGGCGTATTTTGAAGAAAACAAATAGTCCATATGTTTTGTAGAAAATATTATAAAAAAACCTCTGACTTTCCCAAGATTTTCTTCAAGATCCATGACTTTTCCCTGAATATTCTGTTTTTGTATATTTTTCTTTTTATGAAATAAAATACTCTCATATAAAAATGTTGAGTCTCGGGCTTCCGATCGGTACGGTTGTAAACATGTTTTTCTCTTTCAAAGCCGCTTGTAAGAAATCAATACTTGGAAAGAATAGAGTCAGGCAGATAAAAAAAAGTATTTTCCTCAATTTTCTTTTAAAGTCGCTGAAGTGCTATTTAGAATGCAGTTAAATTTGAAATGTGAAGTTTTACTTTAGAATTTCAACAAAGCATATATTTATGTCGAATGAGGAAATTGTGTATGCCAGCAACTTAAAATTCAATTCACGTTTGCATTTTCCCGTAATCAAATTATGAATTTGTAAGTTCGCGTGACTAGAGTTAATAATGAATCTTGAAAGGCTCATTCAAATTTCCTGGCCATTTTAAATTTCTTTTTATGCATAAGAATAAACCTTGCACCTAGGAGATCAATAATTTTGATGCAAAAGAAATGTTTCAAAATTTATTTTAAACCCTTTAAGGGACAATAGTCGTAGAGAGATATACATTTTGTAGAAAAAATGAAAAAATGAAATTTTCAGTGAAAACAATTAATTTTCAAAGAAGAAAATTGTTTTCAAGAAAATATTTAAATTTTCAAACAAAGTCATGAATCTTCGATAAAAAATTTAGTTTTCAACGAACTTTGCAATAAAATAAACTTCCACTTATGTCCGCGCTCGCGTATATCCCCGCGCGGCTAGATCCAGTTCTGATTAAAAAACGAATAAAAAAAAAATGGTTGAATTTCCAAACCAAATACATAAATTTTTAACTAAATGATGAATCTTCAACCAAAAAATGTATTTTTAGTCAAATAGTTAAATTTTATACACAAAAATTGAATTTTGTAACATATAATGCAACCCTTAAATGAAATACGTGTATTTTAAAATAAAAAAGGTCAAATTTGATCAAAAAATAGGAAAGTTTTAAAATTTCAGTGAAAAAATTAATTTTCAACCAAAATAATTTAATTTTCAATCAAGAAAGTTTAAATTTCTATCAACAGCTCAAAAAAAAGTAAATTATCACCCTAGTCAAGAACCGTAACATGAAAGCACAAAACACAAAAAAAGATCAATTTTCCGCACACAAAAATGGAATATTTAAATTTTCAGCTAAAGAAATTAAGATTTTACTACAATGATCAATCCTCAACTAAAAAAATTAATTTTTAAAGAGAAATTTTCTGTTAAAAAAATTTAAACAAAATACATTAACTTTAATTTAAACATTAACTAAAAATAGAATAGGTACATTTTCACTTAGAAAAGTAAATGTTCAATAAAATGGTTTAATTTAAAACTAAGGAAATTTATTTTTAATCAAAAAGATAAAGTTTCAACTACTGATATTACTTTTCGATCAAAAAGGCCTATTTCCAACAATATAGTAGAATTGTAGATAAACTTGTAGAACAAAAATTAATTTTCAACCAAATAAGATAAATTTGTAACAAAATAGTTTGATTTCCATCAAATAGATTAATTTTTAACCAAGAAGATTAAATTTCTTTCAAAAAGATAAATTTTCGAAAAAAATAGATTATTTATATTTTTAGTTAAAGAATCATTTTTCAACAAAAGAAATTGATTTTCAAAATACAAAGATTAACTTTTAACCAAAGAAATTGATTTCCAACCAAGTACAGGAATTGTCAACTACAGAAGATAAATTTTCAACCAAACGTGGAATAGCTAAATTTGTATAATAAAAAAGTTTAAATTTCACGCATAAAAATGATGAATCATTAGCAAAAAAAATAAATTTTTAGCTAAAAAATTCCTCTTTCAACTAAGTAGTTAAATTTTAAAACAAAAAAGATCAATTCTCAATGAAAAATGTAATACATCATATTTTAACCAAAAATTACTTTTATTTTCAACCAAAAACAGGTGAATTTAACCAAAAAGATGCACTTGAACAAAAAAGTTGAAGCCTTAACCAAACACGATTAATTTATAATCACACAGTTGTATTTGTAACCAAAAAGATGTAATGTCTACCAGAATAAATTTTCAACAAAAACTTAAAAAACCTTCAAATTTATAAAATCCTTTAAATGTTGTGAAATCTCTATTTAGTAATTCTACAAAGCTCGAGTAAAAATGCGTGTGAAGTTGGCCCCCCACATTGAAATTTTAGAATTTTTTTCTAGAGTTCTGACATCCTTTTGAATAGTT